>LJPK01000810.1:20250-31975 GCA_001430945.1 Amauroascus niger | reverse complement strand
GGGGGGGGAGGGGCGCCTGGGGTCGCGGGAGGGCGGCTGGGGAGAGGGAGAGGGAGAAGAAAGACTGGGGTTAGGGAAGTATAGGAAGGAAGCAGATCCCAGCGCAACAACCGGGAGGAGAAGGAGAGAGGAGGAGGAGGAGGAGGAAGAGGGCATCCTGATTGCGTCTCGACATGGCAAACGGCGAAGGGACCGCCAAGGAGGCGCCGTGCTGGAGTTTTCTGGGCAATTTCTGGACGATGGCTAGTTCAACTAACTAGTCAAGCTCCGGGTAATTTGGAAGAGAAATGCCAACATCTGACAGTGCAACCCAAGAGGATAACTACCGGCAAATAATGGGGCGTGGGGAGGATAAAAGGGCAGAAGGTTCGATCTATCGAAAAGAAAAGGCACAAGGGTGAACTAACTACCTAACTCTCCATCACTTCTTCTGGTGGTTGTCGTTCTGGAATTGGACCAACCCGGCAATCTGGAGTTTGGCGTGAATAACTATAGCCAGTTTTAACTTATCACAGGGATGAATGATGGGATGGCCTCACCCCCCCAGTCGCCACATCCAGGATAACTAGCCAGATGGATCCCTGATTCCATGATTGCGGGGGACAAGGGTTGGTTTATGTGGGCTTTTTAAAATTCAGACAAGGCCAGGGATCAACAGTTTGACAGGTTTAAACTAGAAAGGAGATTGACCGTGGCTGGCGCCAATGCCAATCCCCTGTGATGAAGCACCTTGGCTCTTCCCATCCGCTGGACATCCTCCCATTTTATGGAGACAAGAATGCGCCAGGCATGGCACACCATTGAAGGGGAAGAGAAAGGGGAAAAGAAAAAAAAAAAAAGAGAACAAGAAGCTCACATCTCGGAGGATAAGTTACAGAGTCGCGGGTTAGAGTATAATCTTGCGGGAAAAAAAGCATCCAGATCAAATTATCCGAGAGAATATCTAAACTTGGCTCGATCACAAGCCATTACTATGATTTTCCCCCATGCAAGTGGTTTTCTTGTCTTGTCCTGAAATAAAACTGGCTTCGAAAAGATGGCTAAAGAATCTTAGCGGCAATGCAGTGATGGAGCAAGAGTGGCCACTGACATTGTCGGTCAACCAAGCCGTTTTTCTAGAGTCTGACCCCGCTTTCCCCCATCTCCAATCTCCATCGCCCCTCATCGCCCTTCATTGAGAAACGAGAAGCAGAGAGAGAGACATGAGAGAGAAGAGGGGAAAAAAAAAAAGGGAAGAAGAAGAGACGAAAGGGGCTTGTCTGTGATTGGGCCAGCTGACGCGCTTATGTCACCTAACTTTGAGCATTGCGTGGTGATTGGCTGGCGGGCAGTGGAGCCCCGTTAACTTTAATCCAATTAGCCTTTTTTCCAGAATCCTTCGGTAATGTTCCACGCTAGGCCCGATCGAGTCACAGTTTCTGCCGAGAATTCGAAAAAAAGAGAAAAACGAAAGAGAGACAAAGAAAAAGGAAAAAAAGAAACCAAGGGATCTTTCTTGTCAAAAAAGTCAAGGAGAATACGTGGAGAACTAAAGTAAGTGCTATTTGCTGTCACCACTCGTGGGGTTGAGATCTGTCTGTCACCTTGAGTCAACTAACTCACGATGGGAATCAAGTCAAGAAAAGCAAAAGGCCAAAAAAAAAAAAAAAAAACCCGCAAGCGGCCAGCCGCCAAGGGTGATCTCCACGTAGCATAGTTATACTTTGGTGGAATAGAACAAACTGTGGGCTTTTTCTTCTTCTTCTTCTTCTTCTTCTTCTTCTTCTTCTTCTTTTTTCCTTCTCTTCTTCTTCTTCAGCCTTAGTTTTCGCGTGGCGTGGAACATTTCCAAGTTACGTACGATTTCGGGGAGATATCGTGACTCTTGGGAGCCAAATCTTGATCCACACTGGACAACGGCTGCTTGAGGTTTAACTAACTGGAAAGTTTCTAGTTCCCTTAGTGTCCAGTTTCTACCTAACGGGCTTCTTAGCATCCCCGTATTCGTAACTTCTTTCTGGCCAACTTCTTCGCGAAGGAATCAATTTCACCAAGCTCGGCAGCGAGTTGAACTTTGGGGCTTGTTGTTCTGGAAGAAGTGGTTTCAGAGAGAGCACGCGCCCTGATCTGATTCAAGGATGTCTTTACGTTGGCGGGTTCCGATCTGACTCGGGAATAAACATCGTACGAGCCTTGAAGTGAAGATAGTTGTAGAAACCAAAGAAAGCCTCATGCAAAAAACCTCCCGCCCGTATTCTGGAAGTTAGGCTTACCTTGAACTCGTATAGATACTCCAGATTCCAGAACCCGACCATCCAACCAAGATTTTCCCCAGAGGCGTAGAAAAGCATTCTTTTTTTTTTTTGGTTTCTCTTTGACTGGTCCAGTCTAGTCAGAAACGCCGGCCGTTCAGGTGTTAAAAAAAGAAGAAGTAGCAGAAGAAGAGCCGGAGAGTCTTGGGTTACATGGGAAAAAAAAAAGGCCATCTAATTTGAAACTAGAAACCGGGGAAAACCTTGGCTTCTCTGGAGAGAGACAAGAGATAGAAAAAAAAGAATAAAATACAATACAGGAAGGGAATGCCATTGCTCACCAAGTTGATGGGCAGACGGCCAGACAGATTCATCGCAGGCCTTCCCCGGCCACAACCCATCTTTCCCTTTTTTCTCCTGTTTCTGAAGAATCCTTATAAATTTCCTTCCTTTCCCTCAAGAACTTGCCCCGGAAAATGGCCTTGTAGGATCTAGTTAATCACAAGCTCTTTTTCCTGCTGTACATATAGTTCATCTTCATTACCATAATTATGGCTTATGGCTGGGGGCGGGGAGTAGTGGATCAAACAAACTTGTAACTAACTTAACTCACCTGTCTCTCTCTCTCTCTCTCTAGACTCTCCCTCCTCCTCCTCTATTCTCTCTCTCTCTCTCCGTCTTCAACCGTGGGAAGCGAAAAAGCCTGGCAGGAAACGGGGGAAAAAAGGACACATCAGTTAGGCCTCAACTCTTACGCCCAACGAAACACTCCCTTCCCTCCCTTCCAGTCCAGTTCAAGCTCTCGGACAGCAAAGTGCGCGCGCGGCATCCCCTTGGCGGTCTGGGCAAAGGGACGTTCTTGGCTTTCGCGGAGTTGTGAGCGGATATTTGCTCCACAACTCCCACTCCCACTCCCACCGAGAAGATCTGGGGGCGGCGATGTATAGTTAGTTAGTTGGTTGCCGCTTTTTGATTCGACAAAAGAACAATTCGAGAATGGTTCGAGAAGGCGAGGAGGCGAAAAAGAAAGAAGAAAGGAAGAAAGGCGGTTGGTCCAATGCCGTAACTACTCTCCTCCTCCTCCTCCTCCTCCGCATCCGCTGCCGTTATGGGAATTTCTTCTTTCTTTTCCCCCTCTTCCGCTCCACAGTCGAATACGCGTTGTCCCCGCTAGTTATGGCTGAGCGCAACGGTGGGTTTTGGGCCTGTGGAGAAAAGGATTTGCCAGCTGCTTGTGACTCTCCGCATTTTCTTTTCACAAAAAAAATAAACAGCTGATCTCGCGAAAAAAAGGCAGCGAGTCTCGCCACACGTTTATCATTCTCTCGGGGAAGGAAAAGAGCGAACAGAAGAAACGGGGCGGGCTGGCACTGGCAGGGTCGTATGGAATGACAATTTCTGGTCTGTCCCGTCAGTTATCAACTTAACCAGTTAGCCCAATGATGATTCCTTTTTTGCTTTCAAGACGAAATTGTGATAGAGAGTGTGTGTGTGCCCTTGCAGTTACCAACCACCTGTTCAGAGCTCGCTCGCTCGCATTTCCGCGAATAGCGTGAGGCGGAATTGCTCTCTCTCTCTCTCTCTCTCTCTCTATTTCTCTGCCCTTGTCGATAACTAAAACTGCCTGAAAGTTATCTTGGTCCCGCAAGCGCGAAACGGGCCCTTGGAGGAAAATGGACGTCGAAGTGACCAATAGAGGCACCGTCGAGGATGTTGTTGGTTCGATCCTGGTCCTTGCAAGTAGTTAAGTAAAGAATATATAATTAGAAGAGAGCGAAATGATTAAGCGACAAGGAAGACAAAAAGCAGACCAGAGAAATGAAGTGAGATCCTCCTGTGACTAAAAACTGGTCTATTCGGCATTTTGCAGCGTCTTGGAAGCTTGCGACCAGTCAGTTTAAATAGAATCATCTCCTGAGAATGATCTCCTGAGTTAGACATAGTTCCTCTCTCTCTCTGCTGTTGCTTGTTGACATTGCAAGGACTGAAAAAGAGTCAGACAACTTTCAGGACAGGCGCAATTGTAAAGGCATGATGAATCTCTTTGACAACTCCCAGGCATCATCCCATCGAGACCAGAGAATGTGTTTCCCTGTGCATCTCTTTGTCTCATTGGTGTGAAGATACCTATTATATTCCGTTCCAATGAGGACCAGATCTGGAGATCTAGTTAATGAACTTGTTCAAACTGAACTGGACTGGGTGACTCATGTTTTCTGTGACTTGGTACCTCCCGCCATGAGCAAAACTGTATGCTCTATCAAGTACCACGCCAAGTTCCTGGGGAAAACTGCCTACCCCCCCCGCAGGTTAATCTCTCTCGCATTTTTGTCGAGAAAAGGCTTCACTTTCTCCAAACTGAACCCAACACTCTTCTTTCTCTTGGACCAGCTGGCTTGCTTGAGACGGCTTGAAACTAAACTGGTCAGCTCACCTTTTTATTAATTAGTTAGTTAGTTTTCAATCCCTGAAAGCCCCCAGAACCCCCCGGCTAACTAACCAACCCTTCCAGCCCTCTCCAGCAAAAAAACAGTCGCTTTGAATCGGCCTCCCCATTGACTCAGACTAAATCAGCTAGAGAAGACACACAGACACACACAGGCTAATTAGAACAAAGCGCGAGAGACAGTTAACTCGCGTCATGGCAGCTGAACCAACAGCTTCGTCGGCCTTCCCGCCTCCTCCTGTGTCGACCATCGGTAAACAGAAGCCTCTTCTTGCTCTGGACCTCTGCGCTTCTCTTTTCTGTCGCCTGTCTGATTATTTAACTAGTTTATCTCTTTTTTTCTTTTCCCCCTTCATCGTTGCATTCTTGTTTCTCGTTCTTGGTCTTTTCTGGCCGTTCTAGTTGTGATTGCTTTGCGCAATGCTGATTCAAATCGGTTCATCACAGATTGGAACAACGTCGGTTTCAAGGTCTGGGAAGGTCAGTAAAAATACACTCTCATCTCTCTCTCTCTCTACCTATCTCTCTATCTTCTTTTTACTAACGAATATCCAGTCGCCGGTCATGTCGAATCGCACTTCTCCCACTCCGCCAGCCCCAAGTGGTCCCCCCCGCGCTTCGTCGCCTCGCCCTACATCCCAATCCACGGCATGGCTCCCGGGCTCAACTACGGCCAGCAGGCGTACGAGGGGATGAAAGCGTTCCGCCACGCCTCGACCGAATCCCACCCCAACGGCCGCATCACCATCTTCAGACCGCATCGCAACGCCGAGCGCATGAAGCACTCCGCCGAATTCGTCTCCATCCCCCCCGTGCCCGAGTCTCACTTCCTCGAATGCGTCAAGCTCGCCGTCTCCGCCAACGCCGGCTACGTCCCTCCCCACTCCACCGGCGCTGCCATGTATATCCGGCCTCTCATCTTCGGCTCGTCGGCCCAGCTCGGCCTCAACCCGCCCGACGAGTACACCTTTGCCGTCTTCGTCATGCCCACCGGCGTCTACCACGGCGTGCATGCCGTCGACGCCCTCATCCTCGAGGACTTTGACCGCTCCGCCCCCGAGGGCACCGGCTCCGCCAAGGTGGGCGGCAACTACGCTCCCGTCCTGCGCCACAGCGACAAGGCCCGCGCCCGCGGCTACGGCATCACCCTGCACCTCGACAGCAAGACGCGCACCGAGATCGACGAGTTCTCTACCTCCGCCTTCATCGGCGTGCGCAAACACTCGGGCCACGTCACCCTCGTCGTGCCCGACAGCAAAAACGTCATCGACTCCGTCACCGCCGCCTCCATCATCGCCCTCGGCGGCAACATGTTTGGATACAAGGTCGAGAAGCGTCGCATCCCCTACGACGAACTGAGTAAGTTTTCCGAGGTCATGGCCGCGGGAACCGCTGCCGCGCTCGTCCCCATCAAGAGCATCACCATGCAGTCGCGCAACGACACCTTCAAGTACGAAGCCGGCGAGAACGACTCGGGCGGTGAAGTCTACAAGAAGCTGATACAGGCGCTCAAGGGCGTCCAGCGAGGCGAGATCCCGGACAAGATGGGCTGGCTGGTCGACATTGAACAAGTGCCTGCTGGCTGGGTCGAGGCGGCTGGAGGTCAAGATCTCGGCGCGGACAATGCAAACCTGCCTTGAATCCTTTTTTTTTTTTTTTTTCCAACCATTCATCTCCGAACCTTTTTCTTTCTTTCTTTTTTCCTCTTTTCCTTTAAACAAAAAGAATGAATTCGAGGATCTATTCTAAACGGAACGGGATGCATTCAACATTGGTGGAACGGCGTGGATGACAAGCTGGAAACGGGGTCTGCTGAAATAGACAAGAATATTCTAGACAAAACGTGATCAATGGGGACGGTTTAATGACTTTGTGATTCTTTCGGGGTAATTCCATTCAGCCTCGGATTCCGGAATTCAGTTTTGCAATTCTCGTGGCAACTTATTAGAGCAAATGTATATTTTTTTCAATTTATCTATTATTGAGTAATTCCTATCGTACAAGAAAATACAAAAAGGCAGGGGCACCGCCAAAGGTAATGTATCAAAAGCATGATAATGACCTAGGCATCCCATCGTCCGCCAACAGAGAGAGAAATGAAGTGTTTTTTTCTTTTTCGGGTCTGTTTTCGCTTCTCGCCAGAAATACACCACCGCTGGTTTTGTAAACTGGACAACATACTAAAACAATGTAAAAAGGAGCGTGGACAGACACACAATCTTCGCCAACGCAACGCACACACCAAGGCAGTGTCTTCCCCAAGACAAATAGACAGTTGGGTGTTACTCGTACCTGGGTAAGATGCCTCAAAAGGACATCGCACATGGGGTTTCTTTCACCGCAGACTCTCAGCAAATCGACAAGGTAGACACTGTCGCATATGGGGAAATCGAGCATTTAAAAAAACATTGACCGTCGCCTACCTCCCAAACAAACACCAACACCATCCAGTCTTTGTAATTAAAGGGAAGATCTGGTTCATTGGAAACAAAACACCAGGCAAAGCAGGGCCGTCGGAATTGACCAAATAACGAAATTAGAACAAGCAAAAATTCGTGCAAAGAGTAGGCCCAGGCCCAGCATATCTAGAACTGAGCTAGAACATGCCAATGAGGCAATCTTGATTCCGAGACTTGGCTCTTATTTACCCAACAATCAAAATTTCCGCGAGAATGATTGTGTAGCAGGGCCACCGAATACAGTCCTATCTTTCCTCGCGAAGCCCTTATTTTCAGGCCGAGTGGCAGCACTACCTGCAGCGTTTGGTTTATTGTTGGAGCTGGTTCTGTGCTCATCAAGGAGTGATTGGAGACTTGGACGAGAAGATCTTTGTCGCTGTGTAGTTGGGGTCGAGGCGGTTAGTTTATTATTGGAACTGGTCCCGTGCTCATCAATGAGTGATTTGAGACTCGGGCGAGAAGATCTTTGGCGCTGTGTAGATAAAAGCGCGGCGGTTGCAGCGTCGGAGTAAATACCATAAGGAGATTTAGTGACAGGTTGTGAGAACGGCATTGGGACGGACGGATCCTTTGGAACTGCACGAAGAGGAGAGCTCGCTGGACCACCACCCCTTCTCATCGGACCCTTGGACTTCGACTCCTTTGCCTGGCCAACCTTCTTGTTGGTTGGAGAATTTTCTTGCTCTGATAACACGTCTTCAGAAGCCCTGTCAGTCGCAGGAGGTTGCAGTTCGGAGCCACGGCCATTTGTTTTACCAAATATAGTAAACGGCATTCCTTTTGCAACATATTCACTTCCATCTGAGCGATAGCAGTTTGCTAAGTTTAGGTCACTCAAAACATCCGAATCAGAACCAGAAGAGGTATCATCGGGTACGTCAGACGGAACCATCTTTTGCTTGTTGTCGCGTCCATCATATTGTCCTAGGTTCTTATTTGGCGACTCAGTCTCCTTCTTTATACTTCTCTGGGCGGAGGTAGGGGCCTCATCATTCTCAAGTTCATCAGCGGGCATAGACGAGTCGCTGTCAGAGGAACTGGAACTGGAACTTTTAGATCTTGAAGCAGAGCTCTTTACTGGTGAGGCGCTATTCATCTTCAACCCAACCTTGCTCTCATTGACTGGCGAGCGACGACTGGTGTTGTTGCAATTTCCATGGATATTCTTAGGAGTCATTGCCGGCGACTTTTGGGTGGCCCCTGTGCTAGTGGAGGCTTGACCACCATGTTCCTCTCTGTCACGGCTTTGGGAGACACAAGGGCTGCCACTATCGACCATACGTAGACCTTTCCCTTCAGCAGCAATGTTTGCGTTTGGCATATCTAGTTCAGCCAATACCTGATCAAGCTCCTTTTGCGCGTTCTCAACTCGAGTTTTAAGTCTGGTAGCTTCGAGGATCTGGTCTCGCTGCTGAGCCGAGTGAAGGAGTTTGGTGAGGTCGAGGAGGTGGGTACGCATTGCAATCTCGTCAGCCGGACGGCATTGTTTCCGTGCAGCCTCCAGCTTCAGCTCCAATGCTTTCTGTTTATCATGATTGTCGAGCCACAGTTCCGTGACCCAGTCCGGGAAACTGCTAGTGAAGCCGCGCTTTGCCGCGGCGGATGAGACTCCTCCTGTGCTCTGAGCTTTGCGACCCTTGCTCTTCTGCGAATTGGACGCTTTCTTTGGATTTCTAAGTGGGGTCTCGACAGTTTCCCCGCCTGCTTCATCGCTCGCGGCAGCATTCGCTTCCATTTGGTTAGTCCTTTCCGTTATTGCAGCACTTGGAGTGATATCAACTGTAGCAGCAGCTGTATTTGCGTTCCCACCGCTCGTAGTGGGTTCATTCGCCTGAATAAGTTTTTCCGTTTTGTCAGCACATGGGGTGGCACCAGCTGTGTCAGCAACCTTTTTCTTTTTGCCAGCGCCCTTTGTGGGTTTGTCATTCAGCCGATTGATTTTTTCAGTTGTTTCGGCATTTGGAGTGGACGCCTCGCCTGCGGTGGCAACCCTCATATCGTTTCGACCCCTCGCAGTGGAAACTCCAGTCGCCTGAGCATTGCTCTTGGCTTTATTGCCTTTCGAAGTGGATTTCACGCCCGTGGTGGCAGAGGCCCTGTCCTTTCCATCACTCACAGTGAAGATCTTGCTTGGAACAACTGATGCCTTGGCTGTGTTGCCGCTGACCATGTCTTTCGTGCAAGCTTTGATAAAGCTGTGTCTTTCCTCCGGTGGAATGGCGGCTTCGCCGGGAGCGAATGGGCGGGTAGACCGTAGTATGCGCACATTCCTCTGGGAATTTTGTGCAGGTGGTATCTCACGCTCCATTACACGAATTGAAGGTGAACTGGAGTTGGTGACTGCTTGCGTCAGGTCTACAACACCGACTTCTGAGCTTGGTTTTGCGGTGGTCCGATCGGCCCCCTTTGCTTTGGAAGTTTTAGATTTGGAAGTTTTAGCTTTAGACTTTGACTTCTTGTTCGACTTGGACGGCCCGCTCGCCGGCGCGTCAACCATTTCCACATCGCTATCAACTTTCTTTTCCGCCTGAACAGGCTTCTGCGGTTGCTGTTCCTGAGAGACAGCATCCTTTGCTTTTATATTCTTGCCGGTCTGTCGACGTTTCGGTGGACGCTCGACGGGCTGTTCAGAATCGGAGATGTTGATCACTGATGCTGACGGATTCTTGATTATACTCGGTCTAGCCCGTTTCTTCCTTTCCCGTAACTTGACTGGAAAATCAGTGCCTACGGTGGCCTTGTATTGTTCGGCTACGGTCACCATGCGGGGTTTGTCGGGGTGAGGTGCTTCGTCAGTCAACTCGTCTGAGTTTTCTGACTCGTTATCGGGGTTATTTTCTGTTTTGATATTACCGTCTAAAGCGTTTTATATTCGTTAGCTAGATTCCTCTGTAGAGATGCCCTGGAGGGTTAAGACCAACCGCGAGGCGAGTTCCAGATTTCGACTGCGATCTTTGGATACTTGGGAGACGTCTCTCTTGGTGGGCATTCAGAAGTAATAAAATTTTGTTGGAAAGTAACATTCTGTTTACGTTTCTGGGATGTCTGGGTAGAAGTGCTTGTGACGGGAGCTTCAGCTATGGGTGGGAATGGGATAAGCTGGTGGATCAGAATGTAGGAAAAGTAAAAGAGAAACTGAAAAAAAAAAAGGACAAAGGAGGGTCAACAAACAAACTCACGTAAAGTAGGTTGTGTATCCTGAGCGGATTGGGGCTGGACTGCATCGTCGGATTCGATTGAAGTCCTGACACGACCAGGTGCAACTGGAGCGGTTTGGTTGAAGAGCGGAACAGGAGGACGGGTCCTTTTCAGGGCAGAGGTTCGAGCATACTGCTCTGCAGCAGCATTCCAGTCCTGAACCACGGATTCGTATCTGACGGGCTCGTTGGCTGGGAACTGGATGACACGAACGTTGGCCGACTGGTCGAGACCGTCAGCACGAGCTTTGCCCATGTCGACAAAAACATCGGCAACGGTCATCTCCAGGTCAAGGTCAACGGTAGGATATCTCTCGTCGACCAATTTCTTGATGCGCAGAGGCCTAGAATGATTTTTCACCAAGTAAACCCGTTAGAAAGCTTTCGTAAAGGGAACGAGTAGATTGTATCTGTTTGGCAATGAAGGGAAGTGAGAGAGAAAAAGAGAGAGGAGCTGCCTACGGAGCATCTGGTCTGAGCTTCTTCCAACGCTCGCAGATGAGCCCTCCAAGCTGGCCCAAGGTGACCTTTTCAGGCTTCGCCATGGTGATCATCAGGGAGGCGACCTTGCCATCTCGAGGCCGGGTGGGATTCGCTCCCAGCACGTCGGGAGGCTGGACGTTGACAATGCCCCGGACGAGCACCATTGTGGCAGCTCGCTGGGCGGTGATATCGAGGACAAAGAAGGTTGATTCAATTGGAGAGTAAGAAGCAAAACGAAAGCTGGAAAGAGACACGAAGAAAGAGGGAGTAGGGTCTAACTAGGTAGCTGGACACAATTGACGCATTGGAAAGGAGAGAGAGTGAGAGTGAGATAGACAGAGAGAGTGGATGGGGAAAGGGGGAGAGGGAAAAAAAGAAAGTGAGAGCAAAAGTAACACTTGGGGGGCCAGCTCAGGTTGACTTTGACTGCGTTGCTATGGGCAGGTGACTCAGAGAATGCATTGTGTTGTGAGAGAGAGAGAGAGAGAGAGAGAGTATTGATTTGAATTGACAGGAATTGAGAGAATGACAAGCTCCGACCTCGACCGACTGACTTGACTTCACTTGACCAGGAGAAAAGGAAGAAGACGAAAAAGAAGGACGAATGATGATGATAAGGCTGCAGGGGGGGGAGGTTGGAAGCTCGAAAGCTGCCAAAATTATCGACACGCACCCCAAGCTCGCCTGGGAGCACGCCCCGGCTAGTCCCAGTCCGGCAAGATCCTCCGGGGGGGCATCACCCAAGCCCCAAGCCCCCAAGTCCTTCAGGGCATTCAAGGCCTTCTCCGACAATGCCTATCAGTGCCTATTGATCGTCCCTCTCCCGCTATTGTCTGTCTGGCTCTCCCCGTAAGTTAGTTACCAAGCCCCCAGCCCAGCCCAGCAGCAGAGCCCCCCCCCCCCCCGCAA
>LJPK01000810.1:0-20170 GCA_001430945.1 Amauroascus niger | reverse complement strand
CGCCCCCCCCAAGCAACATCCCCCAGTAGTTAGTTATTCATAGCCGAAACAGGGATTCACCGCCCGAAACAAGTTACAGAAGACCAACTGCTCACACAATCCCGCTCGTTTCATCAAAATATCACTTCATCTCTTCATCCTTCATCTTCACTTACTTCCCTTCCTTTCTCTGCTCTTTTCCACCCTCGCTGTCCCTCTTTGTCCATCTTCATTCATCTCGCTCTTTTGCTTTCCTTGTCTCCAAGTTCACTATTTACGCCTCATACGACGCACCAACAAGCGAACCCAAGTGTTGTTGGCCTTGGGATGTGACTCGAGACCGCCACGTAGTTAACTCAACCTGGAGACTCATTGCTCATCCGGGATATCTCCTTCTCCCACGCCCGTCTCATGTCTCTCCATCCTCCTCTCTGCCGCCTGGCCTTCCTATAGAACCCTTGCCCGGCATCAGAGTAACTAACTAGCTACCCGGTCGCTCGCTTCGTCATGGTGTGGCGCCTTCGCGGAGCCCGCACCCTGCTCCCAGCCAGCATCGCCATCATCCTCCCTCTCCTCGCAGCTCAGCAGCAGTTGCCCTTCTCTCGTCCCAATGGCGATCGTCTTCCCTCCGTCAACCTAAACCATCCTCCATCCTCCTCCCACTCTGACCACTCCGACCTCGTAAGGTCATCCTCCTCCTCCTCCGATGCGAGCGCCCTCGCAACTTTGGCTCTGGCCGGTGCCAACCCGGCCGTTCGAGCACCGCCTGTTCAGGTCAGTGGCCGGAATAACCCGGCTCTGCAGCTCCAAGCGCGATCTTTGCAGGACTGGGAAGTCGAGGACTTTGTCCTCCTGGCGACCGTTGATGGGACAATTCACGCGAGAGATCGAAAGACCGGTGCTCCCCGCTGGGCCCTCGAGGTCCCCAGCAGCCCCATGGTCGAAACCGTCTACCACAGAGCCAACGCAACCTCCAGCGACGTCCAGCGGGAAGACGATTTTCTCTGGATCGTCGAGCCCAGCCGCGATGGGAATCTGTTCATCTACAACCCGGCGCCCAACGAAGGCGGCCTGCATCGCTTGGGCATGACTGTCAAAATGCTGGTTGACGAAACCCCTTACTCCGGCACCGATCCTCCCGTCACATACACTGCTCGAAAGGAGACTACTCTCTACACCGTCGACGCCCGCACCGGCGCCATCCTCCGTGTCTTTAGTTCGCGCGGCTCCACGCCCGCAGATCAGACCTGCCGCAGATTGAACGAATTCGGATCCGTCGACGAGGGCGAGTGCGAATCAATGGGCACACTCACCCTCGGCCGCATCGAGTACACAGTCACAATCCAGAATACGGAGACCGGAATGCCCATCTTCACTATCAAATACTCAGAATGGGGCCCCAACAACCGTGATGCGGATCTTCAGAATCAGTATTCTAGAGCTATGGATGAACGATACATCTACAGTATGCACGACGGCGTTATCTTTGGGTTCGACCACTCCAAAATCGACGGACGCCGCTATACTCAGAAATTCTCCTCCCCAGTGGCTCGAGTCTTCGACGTCGCGCGGCCACTGACGATGGAGACCCCCGATACTCCCCTGGTTTTGCTTGCCCAGCCTCCGCCAGACGACGACTATAGCGCAACCGGAATTGAAGGTCGAGAAGCCCGGGTTTTTATCAATTGCACCGAGTCCGGCGGCTGGTACGCCATGTCAGAACTCACCTATCCTCTCGTCACCGGTCGTGCCAAGCGGGCGCAAGGTTACAACAAACATTTGCTCTCCAGTGAAAAAACTCTTATGAGCCTCGATCTCCCGCAGCAAAGGGCAGCCTTGGTCGGCGTGCATTCGCTCGCCGAAGCATCAAATCATCTTGACCGAACAGTGCCTAGCATCTCTGGGCCTCCGGCAGACCGCTCAAATGATACTCCTCGAGATCTTGTCGAGAACTCGGAGAGGTTCCCATCGCCAGCGTCGCCACGAATCAATAGCGTCATCATCCAAAAAGGCTGGGACAATGCTGTGGATATCTTTGTCACCATCATCCTCTTGCTCATCGGAGTTTTCGTATACCTCAATAGCCGCAACATTCAGGAACTAGCCAAGCAAAAACTCGACCTGAAGAATATTATTTCTCTAGATACGCCTCCGCCACCGGCGACGCCTACCTCAATTCTAAAACAAAAGCACGAGCCAGAATATGTCCACGATCTACGCCCCGAGTCTTCCGAGATTCCGATCATTCAAGTCAAGGCAGACAGCCCTCTGCCAGATGTCGCGCCAAGTGACCGTCCGGTGACACCGCGACCAGTTACGCCGCACGGCGATGATCATGATGCTGCCGGGATCCCCGACGACAATACCCCGCCTCCACCCGAGCAGCAAACAACTCCACGCGTTAGGATAGTGGAGAGTCCGATTGACCTAAACGAAGAACTCGACGATCTAGCCAAGTCCCCTGAGAAGAAAAAGAAAGCCCGACGTGGTCGACGTGGTGGCCAAGCCCACAAACGAGGTAAAAAGCCTTCTCCGAGCAATGAAGACGATCTCCCAGATGACGAAGCGACTCCTCGCGGTACCCAAGCCCCAAATTCATTACTCCGTCCTGAGCCATCAAAAATAAGGGTACAGTCTATCGAAATGCTAGAAGCCGATGGATCAATTCGAATTGGCCAACTCAGGGTTTACACAGATACCGTGCTTGGTCACGGAAGCCATGGCACAATCGTGTACAAGGGCACCTTTGACGGCCGTCATGTCGCTGTTAAGCGTATGCTGGTAGAATTCTATGACGTTGCTGCTCACGAAGTAGGACTGCTCCAGGAGAGCGACGACCATAACAACGTGATTCGGTACTTTTGTCGCGAGCAAACTGCTGGATTCCTATATATTGCATTGGAACTTTGTCCTGCTTCCCTACAGGATATAGTTGAAAGACCATGGGACTATCCGGCTCTGATAACTGGTGATTTAGCACTACCTGATATTCTTCGCCAGATCACTGCTGGTGTCCGCTATCTCCACTCGCTCAAAATTGTCCATCGCGATCTGAAACCACAGAACATCCTCGTTGCTACACCAAAAGCGCGAAAGGGATCCAGTACACTGCGATTACTCATTTCAGACTTTGGCCTTTGCAAGAAATTAGAAGACAACCAAAGTTCATTTAGAGCTACGACTGCGCATGCCGCCGGTACATCTGGCTGGCGTGCCCCTGAGCTCCTAGTCGACGATGAGGGTCCTGCCAATCCTGCTATGTGGTCTAACAACAGTATGGATTCGTCGGAGCCCGCGGTAGTAGACCCACAAACCAATCGCAGAGCAACACGAGCCATTGATATATTTTCCCTTGGCTGCGTCTTCTACTATGTCTTGACCCGCGGTGGCCACCCATTCGATAAGGATGGCAAGTTTATGCGAGAAGCAAATATTGTCAAAGGATACCACAACCTGGATGAACTAAAACGCCTTGGAGATTATGCCTTTGAAGCAGAAGATCTGATTGGGAGAATGCTTTCTTTGGACCCGCGTAGTCGGTAAGTTTTAAAAACAGGACGCTGTTGTACTTTGAATCTCATACTCTTTTTCTAACTTAGACCCGATGCTACAACCGTGATGATGCACCCATTCTTCTGGTCTCCTGCGGAACGTCTCAGTTTTCTCTGCGATGTGTCTGACCATTTCGAGTTCGAACCCCGAGACCCGCCTTCGCCGGCCTTGCAATGCCTTGAATCTGTCGGACCCAATGTTATGTATCCAGACATGGACTTCCTCAAACCCCTTCCCAAAGACTTCAAGGACAGTCTTGGCAAACAAAGAAAATACACGGGCAGCAAAATGCTCGATCTTCTCCGGGCCCTCCGTAATAAACGCAATCATTACAACGATATGCCAGAACACCTCAAGGCGAATATCGGCGGCGTGCCAGACGGCTACCTCCAGTTTTGGACCGTGCGATTTCCGAGCTTGTTGATCAACTGCCATTGGGTAGTTACAGAACTGGGTCTTATGAATATTGAGAGGTTCAAGAGATACTTTACTCCTCCGGAGTAGATTTAATTGGGGATATATTTTGCTTTGTATACTTTACGAGACGATGAAAATCAGTCATACTTGGAGTTATTTATTTCAATTACAACTTCTTTTTTTTCAGCATGCATTTAAGAATCTTGTTTGATCTTTTATTTTTGTGAAATTAGTGCTCTCTAGTGACTATTGATTTGCTTATCGCCCTCATTCCAACAAAGGTCACTCTAGATATTAAAAACACAACCGCTACGTAACGCTCACACTGACAATCTTCACATCCACCTCCGGCTTCTCCTTGTACGTCTTCACATTCTCAATCCGATGCACCACATCCAGTCCCTTGACCGCCCTTCCAAAAATCGTATGATGCCCATCCAACCACGGCGTCTTCTCCGTAGTAATAAAAAACTGACTACCATTCGTGTTCGGCCCCGCATTGGCCATCGACAGCGTATACGGCTTGTCATGCTTTAGCGAGGAAAACTCATCCTCAAACTCCCCTCCCCATATCGACTCTCCACCCGTGCCGTCGCCGAGCGGATCGCCGCCTTGAATCATGAATTTGCGAATCACCCGATGGAAAACGGTGTCGTTGTAGTACCCGTTGCGGGCGTGCGTGACAAAGTTCTCCACCGCCTTGGGCGCGACGGACGGGAAGAGACGAAGGTGGATGTCGCCCATGGTGGTGTGGAGGACGGCAGAGGTGCCGGTTTCGGCTTGTTTGGTGGCGGCGGCGGCTTGGGCGGCGGCGTCGCGGTCGTGTCGTGGCTTCTCGTTCTGCACGTCTCGGCTTGCCTTTGAGATTTCGGTTTCGTTGGTGAAGAGGTAGAAGCGGACTTTGGCGAAAGCTGTGCAGGCCAGGATCGGGTCGCGCTCTTCGGCTTCTTGGAGGAGAGGGTTGGCGCTGGCGGCCATGGAGACCGTGACAACACCCTTCTTTTGAGGCTGGCCTTGATAAATCGCAAGGTTGAGGGCGCGGAAAGGTTCGTCTCTTCCAAAGACTTTTACAACTCGATTGGTGAATGTGTTTATGCATTTGATCCCTAGGATAGAGCCGTACATCACGAAGTGGCCTGATTCATCAAAGATCACATTGATCTTGGGCGCGACCACAGGGTTTTGGAGGTCTCTTTCCACGGCCATTCGGCGTCCAAACTCGACTTCTTCTAGTTTCTGCAGAGCTGTGCCTGCTTGCTGCATCTCCGTTAGAGTGGTGAGCGATTCGTCGTATGACCGGTATAGTTTTCCCGTCGGAAAATCGAATATTCGCACCTGTCGATCGGGGAATGAAAAGGTTGCAAACTGGTGACCGGATGGGGAGAAGGTGATGGAAACAGGTGCTGATTTTGTCTTTTTAAACGCAAACAGATCGGTCGAAGACTTGAGATCGAACAGTCCTTCCGGCTTTTCGAAGCTGCCTTCTGGGCGCCAGTATTCAACCATACCTTTGTTATCTGCAGAGACCACACAGTTATATGCGCCATTAAACGCCATGGTGACTACGGAAGCTCGGTGGATGGAAGATAAGGTATGAAGAGGTGTAGTGTTGTCCCCGCGACCATCGAATACCAAAATAATATTTGACGACTCGCTTGATACCGCAAGAAGTGGTAACGATGCTCCCCTGGGATGTACCCAACAGACACACGCGGGGACGAAATCGAGATTTAGAACAGCCAACAGATCTACCGATTGTCAGATGCCCACTCGGGGGGGTGTTTTTTTTAAAAGAAAAACAAGGCGCGAGTGTAGGCATACCAAAAGTGACCACGTCAAATATCTTTACCGTCTTGTCAGTGCCCGCTGTTGCAAAACTTCGACCATCCGCACTCGCATTGGCGCTCTTGATTTCGCCCAAGTGAGCCCGGTATTCTTTGACAAACTCCACTCCAACCGCCATTTTCTTCCAGAATTTGACCACTCCATCCATCGAGCTTGTTATCAGGAAGTCCGTATGCGGCGTGACCGTGACAAACGATAGTTGCTCCTTGTGCATTAGCGATTTCGAGTACCGCGGCGATGAAGGCAAGGCATTGACGTAGAGCTTCTCATACGGAAGCTTTCTTCGCTTCTTCTTCGGCTGTGCTGAGGGCAGGGCCGGGCCATAGTCGTCGTCCTCTGAGGAGGAGGAGGAATCTTCGTCTAGGTAGCGAGATGTTTTCAGTAACTAAACGTGCCATTCAAGCAAGCCAAGGGTCTCTGTCCGGGTCCATAAAGTACCTAGCAGTACGCACCATTTTCTCGCGACTCTTCTTCTAGTTCAGAGCGAGGTCTCTTGCTTGAAGTCCGGTCGGTCGTGGCATCGCTTTCAGCCATGGCTAGTCAAGGGACGGATGGGACGTTTGGCATCAAATGCGCAAGAAGCGAATCAAACCTAGCAAAAAGCCCTAACTAGCCAAATGGTTTTCCGACGCTACAAGATTAGACAAATAGACAATAGTTACGCCTTTCCCAAATTCTCTTCAATCTCTCTTTCGTTCGAGTTAACTAGTTACCCGCTTTGAAAGCTATCGTTTATCATAACTTCGCGTCACGTGATAGCATCTCCTTCCCCTCGCAAAAATAGCGGGATTTCTGATTTCTTGAGAGAGCTTCAGACAAAAAAAAAACAACAACCAGGAGTTAAAAAGGAAACCGAGTTCATCCACACTACTTGGTATCTTTCTTGGGGGACTTGTACGCGTGTTTTCTAAGATTCGTTTGCACCCGCCCGGATATGGTACGGCTGGACAATCAATCCCTCCCTAACTTTTTCTACAAAGAGCGATAGTTAGATATATACTGACCCCTTGGCAAGTCGTTTAACAACCCCACGCAGATCTTCGCGGAGGACGTGATCGAGGAGAAGGGTGAAAATGCCCGTCTCTCTGCTTTCGTCGGTGCCATCGCCGTCGGTGATCTGGTCAAAAGCACATTGGGCCCCAAGGGAATGGACAAGATCCTTCAATCGGCGTATGTAGGAGCTCTTAAGCCAACCCACCACCCAGCGGGGGGTGGGGATTTATTGAGAGGAATATTAACCATGTCGGAGCAGCTCGACAGGAGATATCATGGTTACAAACGATGGAGCCACGATATTAAAAGCTATTGCCTTGGATAACGCGGCGGCAAAAGTGCTGGTCAACATCTCCAAAGTGCAAGACGACGAAGTGGGCGACGGTACGACGTCGGTGACGGTCCTCGCTGCAGAGCTGCTACGCGAGGCGGAGAAACTCGTTGAGAGGAAGATCCACCCCCAGGTTATCATCGATGGATATAGAATAGCCAGCAAGGCTGCGCTTGACGCTCTGGCGCACGTCGCCGTCGATAACAGCTCCGACCCGGTCGCCTTTCGGAATGATTTACACTCGATCGCCCGAACAACCCTTAGTTCCAAAGTCCTTGCTCAAGATCGAGAGCATTTTGCCCACCTGGCTTGCGATGCAGTATTAAGACTAAAAGGTTCGATCGACCTGAGTCACATTCAGATCATTAAGAAGGCTGGCGGGAAGCTGTCGGATTCGTATCTCGATGAAGGTTTCATTCTCGACAAGAAGATCGGCGTGAACCAACCCAAGAGACTTGAGAATGCAAAGATTCTGGTTGCAAATACGGCGATGGATACGGATAAGGTCAAGATATTCGGTGCGAGGGTCAAGGTAGACTCCACGGGGAAGCTCGCCGAGTTGGAAAAAGCGGAGAAGGAAAAGATGAAGGCCAAAGTCGAGAAAATCAAGGCCCACGGTATCAACTGTTTCGTCAACCGCCAACTCATCTACAACTGGCCTGAACAACTGTTTACCGATGCCGGTATTATTTCCATCGAACACGCTGATTTTGACGGTATTGAACGACTGGCCCTCGTCACCGGTGGAGAAATCGCTTCCACTTTTGACCACCCAGAGCAGGTCAAGCTAGGCCACTGTGATCTTATTGAGGAGGTGATCATTGGTGAAGACACCCTCATTAAATTCTCAGGCGTGGCTGCCGGACAAGCCTGCACGATTGTCTTGCGAGGTGCTACGGAACAACTTATTGATGAGGCAGAGAGATCGCTCCACGATGCCCTTGCCGTCCTATCGCAAACCGTGAAGGAACCGAAAGTGACTCTTGGAGGTGGCTGTGCAGAAATGATCATGGCTCGGGCCGTTGAACAGATCGCCCAAAACACCACCGGCAAAAAGCAGCTCGCTGTGGATGCATTTGCCCAGGCTCTCAAACAGCTGCCTACCATCCTCGCGGATAACGCTGGCTTAGATTCAAGCGACCTAGTCACCCGATTAAGGCAGGCCATCAACAAGGGACTGACGAGCTCTGGTTTGGATATTCTGACTCCTGGCGGTGGAATTGCAAACATGCGTGACCTTGGTGTGGTCGAGAGCTATAAGCTGAAGAAAGCTGTTGTATCCTCGGCATCAGAGGCTGCGGAGGTAAGCTGACTGTTTTTTCTATACCGATGCTGTCTCGATATCAGAAAATAATGCTAACTCATTCTCAAAGCTTCTTCTTCGAGTTGATAACATCATTCGCAGTGCTCCACGCCGGAGAGACCGCGTGTAGATTTTGATGGACCCGCCGGGTTTCAAGTCCCAAGTTCCAGGCTGGTGCTTGGCATTCTGCCTCATCCCGAGATAAGGGCCGCTTGCAAAGATTTAGAATAATGAACATGAATCCATACAACGGTGTAACTGGCAAGGTTGGCATATGCGGAAACCAAAAAAGTCGCAATTACTATACACGACAATAAAATAATTAATTATATCCTCGATACTCCACGCTCTTTTTACTTGGGAGTAATTCAGAATATCCTGTAGCCAGCTGTGTTTCCCTTCTGTAGGAAAATACCTATCCAAATACACTGTATAAATAATGGCACGTTCAGTGATAAAAACAGACATTCCTTGATACCAACTAATGGACTATGTTGATATTCAACTCATTTCAAGAAACATAGTAAGTGCAATAACAACATCAAGCCAGGGATGGTCAAGACGCTCTCTTGCTGCCCAAAAGCATCAGGACCATAGTTGTATGATCAATAACTAATTGATGGCAGCCTTCCACAAACAACACTTTCTAACTGCCTGATGCTTTTTATTTGCATGAGCATGATCTTTTGCTTTCTTTTGCTGCAAAAAGTTGAGAGCATCACGCCCGTCCTTCATTTCGCAGCAAGTTTGATTTGTCATGAAAAAATATTAATACAGTGAATGAAGAAGAACCCTTCCACAGCTGCGCAACCTCGCGCAAAAATGAGGACATAATTATTGTACATCTTGTATTGTAAAACCCCCTTTTGGGGGGTTTTTTTTTTTTTTTCCTTTCCTGCATCAATCATATGCATCTATAGGAACGGACAGTTCTATTAGATCCAGCCTTCTCTCCACATCCGGTGGTTCACCAAAGAAGATTTGAAAAGCAACCATGGATAGATTGGCCAGTAGTTATAAACTTATTCCTTCGCGTAGTTCATATCCGAAATATAAAGACCACCATTTAAATAAAAACCACAGCACCGACTGCCACCCCAGCGATCGCTGCCAGGGGACGATGCAGGTACCGAGCCGCGTTTGGAGTTGACTCCGGCGCCGAGCTGGCTGTGTCACTGGGCGTGCCAGTCGGCGCGTTGGAAGAAGGCGGTGGTGCTGTCGTCGCAGGAGTATCATTATCATCAGCAACGCTGCTGCTCTCGGTGCCGCCGGGGGTTTCTTGACTCGGCGCAGGATTAGTTCCCGGGGTCGTGCTGGAGGGGGCGGAGCTTTTTCCAGTCGCGACGACAGGGTTTGTGGTTGGTTCGATCGAGGGTTCGGTCGAAGTTGGCTCGGTCGCGGGAGGCTCGGTGGCGCTGGCGCTGGCTACTGCTGCTTGCGAGGTGGTCGCTGCGCCGGGGGAAGTCCAGCAGGAGAGGTAGGAGGCGGAGGTTTCCCTGGTCTTGGTGCCTGTGTACTGCGGGCAGCCGGGCACGTCTTTTCTGGGGGGAGCGCGGCCGCCACCGCAGTCGAAGGGATCGCAGATCTGGCCGGTTTCGGGGTCGAACCAGTGCACGATGTTGTCCTCGCAGGCGGTGAAGCTGCGAGATGCACAGTTGGCGGCAGTGGTGGTGGCCGCCAACATCAGCACGGATGCTGTGGCAGAGAAGGCTGACGGGCGCATTTTTTTTTTTTTTTCCTTCAGCATATATCTATCTAGTTAAAACTAAATCAACAGTATAACTAGCTCAGGGTTGGGGGAAGTAACCCATAGCTATATGCACCGAGACAGGACAACAATATAAATAGTTATAATAATAGGGGGGCCAGGGCTAATCCAGGAGAAACATCCGAGATTGGCACTTTTACAGGGTAGGATTTCCGGGGTGATTTTTCTGCTTGAGGTTACCTTGCTATTAAAACTGTTATTTAGCTAGTTGAACTATGGAGTAACTAGTCATGGAGTATGGAGTAAAAGGGCCCAGATTGTAGTTATGTAGTTAGTTGCTCCATTACAATCCACAGTTGGGTGGTTGCCCTGAAAAACTGCTGGAGAAACTCCATTTTAACCCAACTATCTTGGCTTGCGCGGCTTAGTTACAACTTTGTCACAAGTTAAAAGGGTGATGCCGTCTTAACAACTGGACTAAAAGAAGTGAACACTCTCTAGCCAATGCTAGAAAGTCCTTGAAGCATGTTGTAGTAACCAAAGCCTTCCAAAGTTCCATTCCCTCCGATATCACCCAGCCTGCCAGGACAGGACAGGACAGGAGCCTGGAGGGACCATCCAGGCTCCCTTTTAACAGTCAACCAAACTAGCCTCCAGGCTTTAGGTTTTGTTTTGCTATGGTAGTTAACTGCTCAACAAACTACACAAAGCACAGACTGCAGTTGGCTCTCCAACTACAGGCTGACTGGCGGCGTCAAGGTGAAAAAACACAAGGATTGCGGTGTTGTGGCCACCCATTGTTGTTGTTTTTGAGGTGCCTTGCCAGACTCGGGTTCTTGCATTCCAACCCAGAGTATTTCTTATCTGGGGGGAGCAATTGTGCTATATTTACAATGAGTTTGCTCTGATGCTGGAACAATAGCAGCGGCTGAAGCGAGCTTGACTTGATCCAAAATGGGGAAAGCGGTATGTGCAACTGAGAAGTTCGGATTTCATGACCACCCTGGGTGACAGCTGACGATGACCAGTTTCCTACATAAGCGCTCGAATCCCCCTCTTGGCTCTGGTGGTTAACGACTCTCCGTTCACGATAGCCAGTCAATACCTGTTGACTCTTACGGCGACTAGGCACAAATAGGCAAAACCGTATCGCCTAAGCGCCTATTGAGGCGTTGGAGTCTTTTCCTATACCCACTCAAAGAAGGCATTCCCTTAACCCTGCTCAAACACACCATGCAAGGCTTTTTCTTATGATGGGACGAGAAGGCATCAGAATCGTCATTCATCGCGCAGGCATGATACACGGGTTCTTTTCCTACGCCAACTCGCTTTTGCCTTGGTTGACGCCGCTCGACATCAACCCTGTTGGGGGGAGAAAAAGGTCCCTCCCCAGGGCTCAATGGCACGGAAGGCCTAGGATTTAGTATTAAAAGAGCTGGAAATCTCCTGTTTGAGTATGCTTTCCTCCTCTCATCACTTGTCCTACGTCCCGATCACAGACTAGTTTCGTCTCAGCTTTGATTTACTCGTCCAAGTTTCTGTCCAACATCGCTATCACAAATCCCATATCACTTGCTTCCCAGTATCTACCTGCACTTTTCAAATACCAGCCCTTTGGAAAAAAAGTACTCCCCAAGTCTGCCACCATGAGTGAGTTCCAGCGAAGCCGGTACTCTACGTTGCAAGGCCCTAGACAACTAACATTAGCTACTCTCCGTCTCAGGTCTTTGCAGCATCCGTGGTTGTTACAACGACGCAGGGCGATACGTCTTTTGCACTTCCTGTAAGTCACCTTTGTTCTGGACCTGTTCTCAAATCCCAGGTCGGGATCCCCAAGGGCTTGGACTGAGGTGAAAATACGCCTGATCTCATATATCAATACAAAGCTGATATAATATTTGCCAGGCAAATGCAAAATCACCAGGTGTGAGAATGCTCGACAAGGTCCTGATTTCTGCCCAAGCCGTAAGTACAACTAACAGTTCCATGGAGATATCATGCTTCATTTTGCAAAGGGCACAGTTTGTTAATTCTTCTCCAACAAAACAGATACATGCAAGAGATGCGGTGGCCAGACCGAAAACGGCCAAAACTGCTCAGATTGTGAGTCAAACTGCATAAAAGTCTTCATCATTTGCTTTACTTTTCTTGCTTCCTCCGCTTTCATTCATGGAGTTCACAGTTGACATTGCATATCAAGCCAAGCTAACTTGTTGCTCTTAGGCCGTTAAGTACCGAGGTGGAATGCCGATACTGAAATATAAACGACCTTGCAGGGCTTATTAGACTCTTTTATTTCTCTAAGCCCCTCTAAGCTCTAGTTGGTGCGGTTCTATAGTCAAACTAGCAATGACCATTTGTTTTGAACATTACAGGGAGATATTTTCTGAAAAACTGTCCAACTTTGTGGCTTCACATGTACTTGATTCAGAAGTGATAGCAAGCAAAGAATTTCCCACCAAATAGATACTGTCTTGGACGCTTGATTATATGGGGAGATTCTGAGTAAATTGACAAACTCTAGCTACCAAGATGTTAAATCGCTCATGACATTCATTTGTTCCGCATGATACTCTGAATTCGAGCACCCCATCTTGACTCCAAATCATACAAAAACTCCTATACCCCCAAATTCAACAATAGAGAATATAACATAGGAAGTCCCCGTTATTCTTCAAGCAAGTCATACCACTCCGGAATCTCCTTTATGAGGCTCCACATGTACTTCTCCAGCTTCGACGCACACTTGGAATATACCGTTGTCGCGTCATTATACTGCCGACAATTGTTAAAGATCAACTTGAGGTCGCTGACAAGGTCTTTCGGAGCAGTATAATAGTCATGCTCCAGTCTATCTTCCACGGTCAATAGATCCATTGGTGATGTGATGACATTGTAATAATCAGGGACATCATCTCGATTTACCGGGTTCAGGAAAGGCCATGCTTGTTTATGACTCTGAATTTGATACAGAAAGCGCCGGAGTTCGTTGAAATGGGGCCCATGGCGTGGCTCCCGTGCTAATCGGTCCATGTCTGGAGACCAACCAGTTGCCCGAATGCCAGGGATGGAGAGCGGATCAATCGGAGTGATATCGCCGTTGGCCCATTGCTGGGGTGGCTTATGAATGACGTGACTTTTGCTCGAGAGGCGTAGTTTGGCCCGTATGGTTTCCTTCTGCTTCAGTAGCATCCGGCCAACCTCGAGATAGCGTATTCGGGGAACCATGGAGCACTGCATCAGTGTCCCGCCCTCGTAATCCTTGATATACCCCATCCAGAGAGGCTTGTCCAGCGTGATTTCTTTCGTGAAGCCTTGCTTTTGAAAATACCCAGTGGCATAATTGTCGGCGTAGGTCAGAAAATGCATCACTGGGGATGTGGCTCGGACATAATCCTTCAAATGGGCCATGAGATGTGCTCCGTATCCTTTGACCTGCTGATCCGACGAGACCGCGCAGAAAACGATTTCAGCGAACCCACGGTGTCGGAATTCCCGAAAGGAAATACCACCAAGGACCTCCAGAGGCATTTTTAAAAGGGCGATAGACAGATGAGTACGATCATAAACAAGACGTGCGATGTAATCTTTGGGCATCTTGGGGAGTTGCTTTTGAAACAGGCATTTGAGGCCCGTAAGAATGATCCAGCTCTCTCTGGTGCCATCATTGTTGACGACTCGAAACTCGATCTCGCCATTTCGTTCTTCTATAGCTGCTGGCTTCAAAGACAGTTAGCACGCCTCCCCGGTCTCACCAAGGTACCAAGCATACTCTCTCCAGAAAATTAGCCCTCCAAGGAGCAGCAGCCGGGGGTTGAATATCCGGTTCTACGCGCGCTTCATGCGAGCGTTTGATTCTCTTGACATCGGAGAGTGTGTTTTGTTCTTCTGGAGCTGTGCGCTTCACGATAGCAGCGTCTGGCGCGCGGTTGGCGGACGCGGATTGCGAGTCAGCCTGGTCCATCTGGACTAAATGACGGGGCGAGCCCGGGCTTAGTTAGTCAGGCAGTTGTAGTTTTTAGTTTCGTCGCTCCTAAGCGGCATTGTAGTTAATATATCGCAGAACCTTTTTTCCCTTCGGCAACCTTTCAAGTTGAGTTCTGTTCCTGGACCTTTCTACCTATCAAGTCGGACGTAAGGTTCCCCCTTAGTCTTTCCGCAAGGCAGAGTCACGTGGCAGAAACCGTTCGCCAGACGGATAAACTATTATGCGAGCTCCATAAGCGGTTAACTAGTTAAGGCGGCAAGCTTCTTGGCAAACAACGCATCCTGACAAAGTCGCCTTGCCGCCTGGGATATAGAACTGGCCGCGTTCCAACAGTGGCTCAAGTACGGCTGAGCGGGACGGGAAGGCCATGTTTGCCACTTCCTGTGGTCATATGAGGCTATGTTCATAGTTGTTAGATCCTAGAGCAAGAGAACTTCATGTAAAAAGCATCAATCTCTCGGAAGTTTGGGGGGACCTCGTATGCGATTTTGCTATATAGTGCCGGGAAAACTTGTTGGGAGAGTTTAGGATCATTAACCACGGGAAAGGTCTAGTCTTGTCAGAGGCGGGTTTTGCCTGGTCAATTGGGAGCTTAGCTACCGGAGAATGCCAGAGAAGATCCCTCTGTCCGACCGAGTCTCCCATGGGCCATTTCGATGACTAGTGTGTGGTGTTATTGCTCTTGTCTTTCAAGCAAGCAAGGGGAACAGGAAAGCCGAATGATACCCTTGTTGATTGGAAAATCCACCAGCCAATTCTGCTGGTATCGTTGCAAGTCAAGTCTTGTCTTGCCTTACAATGCAGCAAAAGAACCACGCGATAGAATCCGAAAGCGGTCTCGCATTGTGGGGTTCACTAATGGGGACTGCAATTCAAATTCCTTTTGCGTTGAAGAACCATGCCGTTTGCTGGAGTGCCCGCCTGTCTTCTGCTGCTGAGAATGGAGTGATTTTTCACCTCAGATTTCCGGACTATCCCTTGAAAAAGAGACCAAGGGCCGCAGAACCTGACTCGAAGGGTTTTTTCACCCTTCTTGTGTTGACTCGGTGTTGGGTTCTTGATATTGCTGGTGTTGGGGGGGGGGGGGTGGCATTCTCTATTTCTTCTCTCTCTCACCCTCCCACTCACCCCTCATTTTTATATCTCTCTCTTTTCTCTCTCTCTCTTTTCTCTCCACCTTTCTTCCTGTTGTCTTCCTCTCTCTCTCTCTCTCTATCTATCTCTCTCTTTTGCTGTTAGCTATATTTCTCTTTCAACTCATACTGTTCTAGCAGATCTTCCATCTTCCTCCCTTCTTCAGCTTCGACTTCGATCTCTCTAGTTCGCCAGCCTTTTTCTTCGTAGCAATGGCGGCTACCGGAGACCGTTCTTATCATCTCACCGCTGCTGCTGCCAAGTCATCGTACTTCGTGCCTTTGTCCGGCTATGCGGGAGATGTAGCCTTTCCTGTTCGTCAGCCAGTTAGACTAACAGTGAGTATCCCATTCTGTTTGCCCAGGGCACAACTCCCTACCCTTTCCCTCCCCACCTTTTTTTTTTTTTTTCCTTTCTTTCTCATTCTACGTTCCCGCGGACCTGCTCCTGTTGGCTACGGTGCTTGCTTGGGAAGGCCGTTTTTGCCTTCTCTCAATTCGTCGTCATCGTTGTTCGCACCTCCCCCCAAGCCCCTGACTCTTTCCGTTGACGGTTTTCTGGCAGGAACCTACAAAGCCTTCGGAAACTGCACGCCCACACACTCGCAACTCCTCAACCTTCAGTCTGTCTGCCCTTTCCCCGCTACAAGTGGAGAGGGCTACATTCACACCATCAAGGGCTGCACTTGTCCCGAAACCACCGCTGTCAACTAGCCCTGTGGATGCTGTTTCAAAGGAAAAGCCCCCGATGCCGAAGTCTGCATCAACGGACGCAGCAGAGAACCCCTCTCGCTTGTTGGAAAAGGCGCTGTCGAGCCTGTCAATTCTCGAAAGCCGACTTGCGCAGCAGGAGTCTCGCATTCAGGAGTTGGAGGGCAAACTCTCACTGCACCAGGATGTGTTATTCCGTTCTTCTTCTTCCGTCACAACACAATCACCAGACGATCGCTCTTCCTTTGTCGATCTCCTTGACATAAGTGATGGAACAGACCTTGGCCACCTTCTCGACACGCGAGGAGGTAAAAACATGATGGATTTCGCCTCGCTCAATGTCATTCCATCTGCAGGTGAAGTGATCCCCTCGCCAATATTTGACAATCTGGTGGAATTCGAAGAAATCTTCGAGCGAAAGTCTCGGCCTGATATCCGCAATACACCAGAACCAAGCGTCATTGAGCCTTCAATGACATTGCTGGAGGGAATTGGCTCTCCTGCTGAGCTCACCCACCATCAGCGAATCGATAGCAAGTCCTACCAGGACTCTGATTTGCTTCTAGATATGGGCGACAGTCCTCACCGCAACGATACTTCATCATTATTCAGCATATCTTCCTCCGATAGTGAAGACCAGGAATCAGATTCTTTCGTGCTTCGAGATCCGATTCCATGGGATGGGAGCATCTCTTGGGTAACTAAGTCTATATCTTCAGTTACGAAAGGCACTACCAGCCGCGTCGTCAAACAACGTCCAGGAATGTCTTCTCAAGGTCTATTTCAAGACAATCTAGTCTACAAGCCTAGTGAAGGCGAGATGAATGTCTATCGTACCGTCGCGGTGCTTGGGCTTCCCGACAATATCGACATGAAAACACTGCTCAAAGGAATACGCGGAGGAGCAGTGTATTCTGCCCATCTACACAACACGTTACATATATCTGGATCGCACACTGGAATCGTGACCTTCATTTTCCAAAACGATGCTATGGCGTATACCGAATTTGCCGCAAAGAATGGTGTTTACTTTAACGGTAAACGCGCGAAAGTTGTGCTATACACAACGCCCACGTATCCGATCTCCGAAGCCATGGAGACAAACATCTTTGAGCACGGACATACTCGCTGCCTATTAATTCAGGGGGACAGTGATACGGAACGATTTTCCATGGTTGCCAAATTCATGAAAGATAACTTTCGCATGTGCTTTGACCTTGGCGACCAAATGATGGAAAACGAAGCAGAAACGGAGATCATCATCAGGTTTAACTCGATCCAGGCAGCCGGAATTGCGATGGGGCAGCTGATAAAATTCCCTTTGCTTGCTGAGTGTGATATTGATTTTGATCGCGACCCCTGCTCTGAACCCCTTCCCGGTCATAAGAACAAATAACGTAACTCCTAAGACGTATTTCAGTATGGAGTGCTCAGCTTCGACTTTGTTTCAACTTTTATGTGCATGCTTGAGGCGTTGGAGCGGCTCAGAGATTCCGAAGAATGGTTCGACATGATAGTTGCCATTGGCGCAGGGATTTGGTGGACATCGACTGGTAAATGAATGTATCCAACGTGGTTTTCAGATAGGATTTTATCTTCTCTTCTATGCTATACAAAACTACTTCTCAAAGCCACTAGATTTTCCAATTGCCTCCGAGCGTATTCTTAGAGACTGGCTCAAGAGATATTTACTGTGAGGCTGGCAATCACATACTCCAATCCCAGGTTCCGCCCGTTCTGCCTTTATAGTTTCTCTATTTTGGATCTATCACCGCTCTAATTGGTGATTCCTCTCCGCCCTGAGCATCTTGTCGGAATCATTGTATAACATGGATGAGTTCCATTGGGGCCGTCTATCTCAAATTCATCCAAGGGCAAGGGTATTGAACTGCGTCCCCGGACATGCCGAAAACAATGACGAAGTCGATGCAGTAGAGAGAGAGCGTGGAGGATCTTCGTCTCCCGTGGGAGCGAATCCGTCGATGCCTACTTTGACAGCAACGTAGCGTTTCAGAACCGCATCTCCTGAGCGAAGCCAGACGGTTGAATAAACCGAGCTTGTTGCATGATGTGGTATCGCTTGTGCAGGACATCCAAGCATGACAGGGCTTGTACTTCTCAGGGGACTCTCAGAGGCGTCTTTGAATCAAAGTTGTACTGGACGTCATTCCTCCTCACTAGGAGACATTGTCGGCGATGAAACGGGACGATGAAAAAGTTCGACACGATCCTGGGGAGGGAGGACGCAAGCTGGCAACAGTCGTGACAACTCGTCTTGAGGGAGGTAGCAGCTTTGGTTGGTGCAAAAGACAGAGATGGGCAAAGGTTGCCATTTTACGCATTGACAGTAAGTGAGTGATAAAAAGGAAGAATTAAAACATCGAAATAAGATATTCTTGTGTGACCACACTTGCAGGAGACATCAAAAAAAAACCACCGGAGCAAAAGGGTCTGTCATACTACAAATGAATAATTATCGTGTTGAGGTTGGACGGCAGTAAATAGCAGCTCTAATACCCAGACATTAGAGGATATTCTCCTTTAGCCTATTAAACTAATGGTTAAGACTGTTGCCGGCCCTGCTGAAGGTGTTAGAATCAGCCAAATTGACACCAAGTACTCCGTACCGCTTGACCCATGTCGAAGGGCTGCTTTCTCGAACTTTGCATATTTATTTTTTGGATCTTTCAAGCTTGGTGTGCTGGTCACATTTTTGAATGCCCTCTCATATTCATTTGCAAGCGTGGGCGACGTTGCAAAGGCACTTCATTGCCAACAAAGATAAAGCTCTCAAAACCCCTTCCATTGCAAAGCCTACAACAAGGGTACACACAATATACCGACAAGGCCTCTTGGTGACAAACAAAGGAAAAAAGGCACCAATTTCTCGCCGAGCAAATCATCGGCCTCAACTAAAACAATGCGATTGATTGTACCGGCCATAAACACAATCCCACACCTTTAAAAAAGCGACAAGACAGAGATGCAGAACAGACAAATGAGAGGGTGGAAAAACTAGACGAAATTCCGCTTCTTCCGATTATACGCTCTCTGATCTTTCAGCCACTGGCGGTAGCCCTGAACACTGCCAATCTTCTCACCGTAGTAATCTGGCACTGGATTTGCAAACGAATTTGCCGACGGGTCGACTCGGAAGCGCTTGATTCTATCGTAGAACTCCTTTTCCTTCTACACATTGGATTTTTTATGTTAGCAAGATATATCAGGATATAAACAAGCCTCAACCGGTAGGGTAAAGGCGTAGCTAAAAAAAAAAAAAAAAAAAAAAAAGAGGAAGATAAAGGTATTAAAAAAAGAAAGATGATACATACCTCAGCAACAGCGCCCTTGTACTTTCTGTACACTATCCCCCAGACTGCATTGCCCAGCACGGGTCCAGCGAGCCAGCCCACGGCACCGCACGCCATCGTTGTCAGGCCCAGTACGATGAAGGGATCAAAGCCCATGATCTGTGCACCCATGGCCTCAAAGTTCTGGGACGCGATGACCTGTGCGCCTGTGGCGGTGGTGGTGAGCGAGGCAAGGATGGAGGAGACGAGCGAGTACTTTCTGCGAGAGGCGCGGAGGGTGAAGAAGGAGTTCCAATCTAGCTGCACGGGTGTCTCAGAAGAAGATGCGGACGATGCAGATGTGGACGAGGAGGAGGAGCTGTGCGACGATGAGGAGGTGGTGGATGAAGAGGAGGCATGGCGAATGAGCGCAGCTTGGGCGATGATTGAGGAAGAGGGCGATTGCTGGCGAGGAACGGAATAGAGAACGGCGGGTTTCGCGCTGGAGCTGGCTGCTCGCCGCTGCTGCTGAGAGGAGCAGCCGTTCAGTCTGGAGAGGTAGCAGCAACGGTCGCGGCGCTGATGGGTGGACGGGGAGGGGGACGGTTGATAGGAACCGACGGCGAGAGTTGTTGACCAGGCGCAGGAGGAGATCCGGCTGGCACGGGCGGCGGTGCGAACGGGAAAGGCCATAACCGTGAGATGCATCTTATCAAGGGTTGACCGCACGGTTCTGTGGTCTTCAAATCTTTTTTCTCTTTCTTCTTCTTCTTTTCTTTTGCTTCTTTAATGGCTTTCAATGTGGTCTTTTCAAAGATTCTTTGTCTTCTTCTTTCTTTTTTCCACTTCTTTGACTTGGTCTTTCAAGATTCTTCATCTTCTTCTTTTTCTTCATCGTTAGATAACGTAATCCACAAGCG
>LJPK01000817.1:115179-151146 GCA_001430945.1 Amauroascus niger | reverse complement strand
GAGTCTGCACCACATTCATGAGCACCACCAAGGTGTACGAACTGCCATATTGTAGGCCATACAAGAAGAAGCTGCCCCAGTCCCATTGTAATTTAATTTAATTTAATTAGTAGTTGTTGAGCGCAGATATTTCAGATTAAAATCTAGTTGGTTGGGATATTTGAATTTGGCTGACCGCTCGCTTGGGATGACCGCTCGCTTGTGGATTACGTTACGTCAAGACGCAAAATCCCCAATGGTAGTTAGTTTGTTAGTCAATTGCGACGAAGCCAACAGCCATTCCGACAACGCGACCGCATACAACGACAAGACGACCAATCCCACCGATTCTGATCCCATGTTGCTTGCCAACTACCTTCTGTCAAGGTATAGCATTATCTGTGCTGTCTATCTCAACAATTTGATGACATATCCTCCCAGATCGCATTTGTACGGAACCTGGATTAGAGAGAGCTGAAACCCCGCATCACCTCCCACCTTGAAACGGAAGAGCTGAGAAGTCCCAGCTGTCGAGGAATTAGTAACTGTCCCCAAGAATAGGGCTGCTCTCTTTTTTTTTTTTTTTTTTTTTTTTTGAATGGTAGTTCTCGCGCGTTTACTATCTAAGAGGAGTTTCAGCGTACTTCGAGTTCGGCGTCCTCCAACGAGCCCCTAGTTAACATGTCAGACGAAGAAGATTACTACGATGATATCTATGAGGACGAGTGGTTTTTCTGGGACGACGGGGACCCCACCCTTGCCGTTAGTATTGGCGTCGCACACTCAAAAGAAACGTATCCTTTTCTAACATTATATTTAGGATGACCTTGCTCAAGGAACTGTTCATTCGCCTGTTTATTTAACCGAACAAGCTCTGTACGCTGCGTTGGATAGCGATTCGGATTGGGACTATTACACCGATGAATACTACGATGACGACCCGTCATTGTTGAAGCCAAAGGAGGAAGCGACCGTAAATATCAACAATGCAAACTCGGACAGAAAGAGGAAACGCCAACCCACCAAAGAGGATGCTCAATCCGCAAAATCTGATGGGAGGCTTTATCCCAACATTGATTCGTTTCGTGGGGTCGTGTGGCGAACTCCATCTCATTCTTTACGTCGGGAGGAATTATATGAAGCCGGCAAGGGTGAGACGGTGTCTTTGCTTGAAAACTGGCGTGAATTATTTAAGTACTCGCCTTCGAAACCCCCTTCGACTGTTTCTGGTCATCGTCCTTCCAGCCGCAAGCCTGGACACCTAGCAAAGAAGCCTCACTTCGACAAAGGGAGAAAGACAACACGACACAGACCTCAGTTACACGACTCAGCTCTTTCATCTGATCACGACGAAGACATTGAACATGATATGGACGCTGACGATGAAGCCTTGTATACTCCCTCAACCTTCCCGCCTCCGCCTTGTCATTTCAATGACGCAGAACAACCGTTCGTCGAGCGTACCAACGGGAATATTCACAGACCTCGCAACGCCGTTTTCCAATCCAAACATACAACACAAACATCGTCCTCTCGTCTCAAACAGGTCACCACTGCGGAGGAGATAACTCTCCCGTCCGGCGCTGATGCTAGCTCACCTACCGCTTCACCTCCAGGAGAAAAAGAACCCACAACAGGAACTACAGATTCACCACGTCCGCGCCCCTCTAACGGGATACAGGTCGTTGTGGGTCCCCCTAAGCGCTCACACCCTAGCTTTTCCGTTCCCACTAACGACTCTATATCAAGTGAGAAACCACTTCCTGTTTACAAAGGGAAGAAAAGAAAAGCTAGCTCTTCATTCGTACCAGAGAACCAAGACCAGCAGGAGGAAAAGAAGGTTGGTAAGAGAGGCAGAGGAAGACCAGCAAAGATGAGGAAAGTCAGCCCACAGGCCCGACAAACAGTTGAGACTTCAACTCCAGCGACGTCGATGGGAACAAGGAGATCCTTGAGAAAACGGAAAACGCAAGATTAAGGGGGAGCGATTTACTATGCTTGATACTAGCAGTCTGTTTCTGGCCAGGGCAACCTTTGCGAATCCCGGAGGCACGAAGTGTTTGAATTGCCTAAGACGAAAAGAGCGGAACGCGTTGGGAATTTGAATAAGTTCAATACGTCGTCTTGAAAAAAAAAAAAAAAAGAAAGCTTTGTATACATTAATTCTAACGCCGATGATCATATATACAGATTTCATCGCTAAGCGCAAATCGCTCAAAAAATACCTAGGCATATTCTTTGTTGAACGCCCTACCAATAAGCATCCGACGAATTTCACTCGTTCCCGCACCAATCTCATACAGCTTCGCATCTCTTAATAACCTTCCGGCAGGAATTTCGTTGATATACCCTGTACCACCCATCAATTGTATAGCATCCAATGTACACTCGGTTGCACGCTCCGCAGCGTAGAGAATGGCGCCTGCGCAGTCTTGGGTACGGATCTGAGTGCCTTCGGGAGAAACGGCAGAGTTGTCGATTTGTCTGGCGGTGTTGTAGGTGTAGGCGCGGGAGACGGCGAGTTTAGTGTACATATCTGCAAGTTTGCCCTGGACGAGTTGGTTGTGGGCGATGGGAGAATTGAACTGTTTACGGGTATGGGTGTAAGGAAGGACCAGATCAAGGGCGGCTTGCATTATACTATGTAATATGTCAGTGAGGGGTTCAAGGATGAGAAATTTGAGGATGATCTCACCCCAAGGGACCAGAACTGAGAACCAAGCGTTCCAAGTCCAATCCTTCCATGAGGACTTTAACTCCGCGGTTAACGTTCCCTAGGATATTCTCTTTTGGCACGAAGACATCCTCGAAAATGAGTTCACCGGTGTTTGAGCCTCTCATTCCCAATTTATCCAGCTTTCGTGCGCATGAAAATCCTTTGGATGTGGTCTCGACAATGAAAGCAGTGATACCCTTGGAGCCACCGGTAGGCTCTGTTTTGGCGTAGACAACGATGTAGTCCGCATCAGGGCCATTTGTGATCCACATCTTCGTGCCATTCAGGAGATATCCTCCATCAACAGCCTTGGCAGTCGCCTTCATGCTCACGACATCCGATCCGGCTGAATGTTCAGACATAGCCAAAGCACCAATTTTCTCTCCCGATATTAAACCGGGCAGATATTTGGCCTTTTGTTCAGGAGTTCCGTTCAACGACAGCTGGTTGACGCAGAGCTGTGAGTGGGCTGCGTAGGACAAGCCAATGCTCCCGGAGGCGCGGCTGATTTCTTCCAAGACGATGCAATGGGCTTGGTACCCCATTGACAAGCCGCCATATTGCTCATCAGCAGTGACGCCTAGGAAACCAGCTTCACCCAGCTTCTGCCACATCTCTGGCGGGAAGTTATTCTCCACGTCGGTCTTTGCGGCGACCTCTTCGGGTATTTCGCGTCCTGCAAAGACACAGTTAACGTTTCCCAGCTCGGTGGTGGTGATTGGATACCAAGCAGGGCTTACTGGTAAATTCCTGGACTCTTTCTCTCAATTCCACAAGGTCGTCTTCCGTCGGAGGCTCGAAACCCTGGGGATGCTTAGTAGAAGCTGCCCGCCATGCCGACAGAGGAACGAGCTGTCGTCGGGGCTTGCAGAGGGCTCTGGCGGTACGCCCGAAAAGGCGTGGAAGACAAGGAGAAGCCATCTTTGCTCTACAAGATAAAGCTAGACTGAAAATCTGAGAGTCGAGCAAAAGAGTAAAAACAGATCCAAAAAAAAGAGCCAAAGTCCAATGTACAAAATAGAAAGAAAAGAAAAGAGAAACCGGGGATACAGAGCCGTGTCGCAACCGCAGCCCCGACCCAAGGCGGGCAGACCGTAAAGTATTTCATGGGTAACTTTGACCATGCGGAGTCGACCGCGCGGGTGTCGGCAGACTTTCCATTTCGAGCGCCCAAGTCCCGGTTGTCTGCGGCTATTGTCGCCGGTCCGAAGACAGCAAAACAGGCCAAACATGATCATCTGGGGGGGTTGAAATCGCCCGGCCGTTTTGTTCGTTCCTTTTGCGGTGTGTGGACACTCGACGGGTCGGCCGACGACTCTGAACGACGCCAGAAGGATCTTGTCTTCCCTCTCACGAGGACTGGAAATTTTTTTTCTGACGTCGCTGTCTCTTCCTTGGCTGGAGCAGGTTTGAGCATCAATTCCTCCATCTCCTCTCTGTCTTCAACCCGCCCCAGCTATCCGACTTTTCTTTACTCTCCTCTCCCTTCCGCTCCGCAACTGGGATTGTGTTTAAGACCACGATAGCAGGCACAATGGCCGCCTCAGTCCGCGCTCCCTCTACCAAACTCCTCCGCAGCCTCCGGTGTGCTCTCTCCTCCAATGCCCATCTTTCTCTCAGACAACAGAGGCCCAATGCCTTCTTCATTCTCCGACATTCCTCCCGTTCCATAGCGAGCTACACCCATGCTCACCAAGCGTCAGCCATATCCGTTCTGCCTACGGCCGTAGACACATCGTCGGCAGATTTCAAAGAAAATGCCCAACAGATGAATGACCTATTAGCAAAAATGGCAGAGCTCCATTCTACAATTGCTAAAGGCGGCCCGCAGAAGGCCATAGATAAGCACATTGCACGAGGCAAGATGTTGCCACGCGATCGAGTTACCGCGCTGATCGACCCAGGTACATCGTTTTTGGAGCTTTCGCCATTGGCCGGCCATGAGATGTATGGGGCCGATGAGGTTCCCTCGGGAGGCATGATCACTGGCATTGGCACCGTGGAAGGTGTTGCATGTATGATTGTCGCAAACGACAGCACCGTGAAGGGTGGAACATATTTTCCCATCACCGTGAAGAAGCATCTACGGGCTCAAGCAATCGCGCAGGAGAATAAACTGCCCTGCATCTATCTCGTTGACTCTGGCGGCGCCAACTTGCCCCATCAGGCAGATGTCTTCCCCGACAGAGACCATTTTGGCCGAATTTTCTTTAACCAGGCTAGAATGAGCTCTCTAGGCATTCCGCAAGTCTCCGTCGTCATGGGTCCCTGCACCGCGGGCGGAGCGTATGTTCCCGCAATGAGCGACGAGACCATCATTGTCGAAAATCAAGGCACCATCTTCCTTGCCGGTCCACCACTCGTCAAAGCCGCGACAGGCGAGGTCGTCTCCGCTGAGGAGCTTGGAGGCGGAAAACTTCACAGTTCCATCTCTGGAGTTACGGACTATCTTGCCGTTGACGATGCGCACGCCCTCGTCCTCGCTCGTAGGACCATTTCAAACCTCAATTACCCCAAGTCTACCTTCCCACTTCTCTCGTCCGCTCAATTCAAAGAACCGCTTTACGACCCCGAGGAACTCTCCGGAATCGTAGGCACCAATCTCCGCCGCCAAATCTCCGCACACGAAGTTATCGCTCGCATCGTCGACGGCAGTGAATTCGCTGAGTTCAAGCGCGACTACGGATCTACTTTGGTCACTGGTTTTGCCCGGATATATGGTACCCAAGTCGGCATCGTAGCCAATAATGGGATTTTGTTCTCAGAATCATCGCTCAAGGGCGCACATTTCATTGAACTCTGTGCCCAAAGAAATATCCCATTGGTTTTCTTGCAGAATATCTCCGGGTTCATGGTTGGCGCAGATGCAGAAAAGGGTGGAATAGCGAAGAACGGAGCCAAGCTGGTCACCGCCGTGGCGTGTGCCAATGTTCCCAAATTCACTGTGGTCTTTGGCTCTAGCGCTGGTGCAGGAAACTACGGAATGTGGTACGTTAACTAACTCCCCAATCCACTTCACTCTTCAACTTTTATGTGTTTCATCCCTGCCCTCCCCATGCAAAATGACAGAAAGAGTAACTGACTAAATATTGTTTGTAAGTGGCCGTGCCTACTCCCCTCGCTTCCTCTACATGTGGCCCAACGCCAAGATCGGTGTCATGGGCTCCGAACAGCTCTCTTCTGTCATGGCTGCCGTTGGTAAAGCTGCTGATCCCAGCCTCAAAGCTCGCATTGATGCAGAGTCTGAGGCAATCTTCTCATCGGCGCGGCTATGGGATGACGGGGTCATCCCTCCGGCACACACTAGAAAAATCCTAGGTTTGAGCTTAGCGGCGTCGCTGGGCGGAAGAGCCGAAGATACGGAGACCAAGTTTGGCGTGTTTAGAATGTAAATTGTTGAAAAAAGTGGTGTGATATAGATGGCGGGCTGGTTATGGAGGGGGGGTTTCCTTTTTGTTCTTTTATTTGACGTCGCGTCTTTATTAGTTTTATCCAATTTAGTTACTTGGTGTATGTAGACGTAGGCGCGGAATGATATACATATATCCAAAAGTTCCCCTTCAACCTCATTAGAGAGACCAAGACACAAAAAGGATCGCTTTTTGTGGTCTTTTGTAGGTATATTTTCTTTTCCGGGACGCACGGCGCGGAATGTATTCAAGCTTCTGCAAGACTTGCTTTCCTGAATTGCCACTGTCCAATTAAACATGCAGGGGGCCAAGCTCTGATGCATGTTTACGCATGCATTGGCCCATTGGTCAGGTTTGAGCTGCATGCATCCTTGTCATGTGCAGATAGACCAAACAAGCCGAATGCTCCAATGTGTCAAATCCTACGGAGTACACAAATCACCTTTTCCAAGAGCTTGGGCTTGAGCTATCCAGCGATCTCGCCTAGGTGGCATGGCCTGTGTTTGTTGAGTTTCCAAGACGACCGGACAGGGTTCGCTCCTCGGCATGGTCAGATCACAGAGCGTTCTCGCCTCTCCAGTTCTCCACGTCAAGGTCAGTATGAAAGATAAGAAATAAACTGCGTTGAGTAAAAAGAAAGGTCATTGAATATATTCCAAGAAGGCGAGATTCAAGAAGCTATTGAATATCACTGTCGCCCAGAAAATGAACAAGGAACTGCCCGATATATGGAAAGTAGGGAGCAATCGATAAGCTGACGCTCGGGGTGGAAAACAATAAAAAGAAACGAAAGTGGGCTAGGCATAGAAATCTCACTGCAAAGTTTTAAAACAATAACAAGAAAAAAAAAAAGGAAGACATAAAAGAAATATAAGAGAACAAGGAAACAGTTTTGTCAGAAAACTAGGAACGGACAGTGGCAGCCGCATCATGGGCCCTTCGAAAAGAAAACGAGAAATGTACATAGGAAGTCCAAAGCATCCATACCAAGCGGTAGGCAGTCCAACATGGCCAATTGCGACTTTATTTGGTATCTCCTGCGTGGACTGGATGATATCCAACAAGTGAACGGTAGAATCTTCAAGGAAACTTTTTCTTTTGACAAAGGAATACAAAAGGCAAAAATATATATACCTGTGAATCTGACCACCGGTTCCATGGAAGATATCGAAGGATAAGTTCACAGACGACTGGGCCCAAGAAATAAAAAGTAGATAAGACTGTGCGTCGAGCTTCATGTATATAGAGGAGATGAAAATAGATGTCTAAGAAGGGAGAAGACAAGAAAAACGGTTGTAGACCGGTCAGACAAAAAGAAGAGATCAGAAATGGATATCCAAGACGTGCGCTCAAAGAATAACGCAGTCCGGTCGTTTTCCTTTTTTCCTGTTTGGCTTTTTACTTCGCTTGTGGTTATCTTTCTTCCTTGCTGGAGTTTGATCCCTGTCCCGATCTTTTGTTGCTTGAATATCTTTTCTTATGATTTGCCGGCAGAGGTCAATGAAAGCTTCATCAACGTTTGCTCTCCTCCGCGCTGATGTTTCATAATATGGAGCATTGCCCCATTGTTGCGAAAGTTGAAAGGCCTTTGACCGCGAAACTGCACGATCTTCTTCTAGGTCGGACTTGTTACCGACAATCACAATAGGGACGTTTTCATCGTCTTTTATACGGATAATTTGTTCTCGGAGTTCGGCAAGTTCATTGAGGGAGGACATGCTTGTGATTGAGAATACTAGGAGGAATCCTTCACCCTGCTTCATATATAACTCCCTAACGCGCATAGTCTGTTAGCCAGAGTCGAGTGTCCGTGGAGCAATCGCAACGAGTATTAGGCCCCAGCATAATGGCATCGTGATGGGTAATATTTAGTAATCAGGGGTATGTACCTCATGGCAGCTGAAACAGTAAAGTCAGTTATGATACTCGCCGAGAACCTAGTTGAACTTCAACTTCCTAAAAAGGGACTTACTGAACTGTTCTGTTCCAGCGGTATCTAAGCTGTATTTGGGTTTTATCAGCTGATGATTCAAATCATGACCAGGGCACCCTATATTGAGCTGTAACGGAGATACACAAGCCTCTCTGTGTTACCGCAGAATATCTGTGCTCGCAAAGGGTAAGGCGGCCAACCCACATTTCTAGAACGCATTGTCGCCCCTGTGGTTCGAGTCAGTGACAAATATATCGGGAAGAAGCATGAAGCAAATTAGACGTACGTCAACTTCAAGGTGTTTGCGGTACGAATCTTCGATTGTTGGATCGTAATTTTCAATCCACACATTTTGGACGAATTGCGCTATTTTTTATTTTTAGTTAGACCAGAAAAAAAAAAGCGAGAATCGCTAGATATGGGTAGGTAGCTTGGGAATGAATGAGGAACGGCTGGACGATAAGGTGGCCAGACCAAAAGGTCCGTTCTCATACCTGTTAAACAGCTCTTTCCGACACCGCCTAAAAGAACGCAACAATTTTTATCAGTATCAAGAGCCCATATCATCGATGCGCTAAGGCCAAACCCAATGACTACGTACCAGCGCCCAGCACGACGATGTGATACTCCCGCCTAATTTGCCAAAGATGTGTTAGCCAGGCTGTTCAACGTAGGTGAGAAGAGGGAATCGAAGTAAGGAAAAACAGGTAGCCCTGAGACTGAGAAGCGACACGTGAACGTGGGACGGGCATACCGTGGCTGGAGCCTCAGATTTGATGCCATTCTTGGGGATTTTGATCAGTCGACAGCGTAAATTAATTGCCCGAAGAATGGAGAAAACAGGGAGAGCCGGGAACGGTTGCGGCGTTGATCAAGACGGAGCAGGCCGAATTTAATATGACAGGATTGGATGAGAAGATAGATCGCGGAGAAAGCGTGCCAGTTATAGTAAAAGGAAGGACTGAGACAAGGTAAGGTGTGGTGTATGCTGCATCCAGTTCACTCCCGAGTGTTCGGTTGATGATTTCTGCGGAGCTTACTCCGTATGTTACTGGGCAGCAAATTTGCCCCGAAGCAACCCGGTGGACAAGCCCTGTCTCGATCCTAGTCGTACGTTTGTGTGCGGAGTGTCGATTTCACGCGTGGGAGGAATAAATAGCCTTTTTCGCTGTTGTTCCTTTTTTGTGGGTTGGCCTCGAGGTACCTTTCAGAACTCTTGGGCAGGGATGACAAGGGCCTATCTCCCTTGTGTTTGAACCCGGTGGAAATCTTTAAAAAGCTGCCGGCGATGAGGAAGGAAGATGGCGAAAAGAAAAAAAAAAATGAGAAAGGTCAAAAAGGTGCAGAGAGGGAGGACGAGAGACGAGAGACGAGTCGACGCCAGATGAGTTTCTGCCCACGGCCAGTCGTCCGCAAAGGTTATAGCACCGGTTTTCCAGAAAAATAGGGAAGAGGTCAAGCGGATCAACCACGGGAGGCCTTGCTCCAGTCAAATTGGGGCGGACCTACAAGGCACAGGGTAAGACAAGGGTCCGGGTTGTAGCGCAGCAACAGGTCTAAGGAGGCGGGGAGTGCTGTCTAGGGTCTGTCCAAGGGGGAGGGGTGTTGGTAGATACCCGCTTTCGGTTTCGCAACGCCCTTGTTGGAGAAATAGTTACTTCGGCCTTGGGCAGCGCGTTGAGTTGGTTAGGCAAGAGCTGCTAGGAGAGAGAGGGCGGGGGAGAAAGAGAGCCGGTAGTTAAGCTTGAGCTGGGGGTTCTATTCGCCGTACGAGGTGAGCTAGTTAGGTATCGCACGCCGTTTTTGGCAGTGAACTTGTTGGAGGTCAGCCTGGGATGCTCTCCGTCGATCGCTTCAAGGCAGGCGGTATATAAGCGCGAATGGATCGAAAGGGTCACAGCTCTGAAACTCGCGAACTCTAAAACAGCGACAGAGAAGATATCAGCAAGCTGAACGATCATTGGATCTTGGAGGCTAATCCTTTCACCCTAAGCTTGGACGGAAAGGGCTGAGGGGGGAGGGGGGTGGAGAGCTCGCATGGAAGCGAAGCTGCAAATTGATTGAACAGGAGGGGAAGAATACTGTATAACTGAGATAACTACTAGTTAAGGCCTGAGCGAGGTGGCATGAAGGCGCTCCGTGAAATTTCGTAGTTATCCAAGCAGCCAGGGAGGAAATGTCATTGGCCAGCTCAACTTCAATTTAGGAATCTGGTGATGGCGGTTTGGAGGGCCGAAGTGAGCATAGGGAAGAAAAAAAAGAGGAGGAGGAAGTGGAAGTGGAAGTGGAAATGCAAGAAGGAGAAGAAGAAGAAGAAGAAGAGCAAACACAAACTTTAACTCACCAACTCTGTTCTGCTCTCTCTTAACTATAACTAACTATTTAGTTAACTCTCTCTCTCTCTCTCTCTCTCTCTGTTTGTTTGTTTGTCTGTCTGCTGTCTCTGCATCAAACCAAGTCAAATCGGCCGGTCAGTCAGTGTGTCTTTCTCCTCCTCTGACTCTCTCGTGGACCGTCTTTTCTTGCTAATAAAGCATGAGCAGCTCGATCAACAAATACCGTCCAAAGCTCCCCCATTAGTTAGTTATATACTCCGTAGTTACAAAGTGTGGCTTGATTAGCCTCGCTCGATCAACGAGGGAAAAAAGCAAAGAGAAAAGCAGTTACCGTGTTTTACCTCAATTTTAATAAGAAATGTTTGAGGATGCGATGGAGTTCAGTAGTTCAACTATAACGGCATTGAAGGGACTGGTTGATATTCAAATGAAAGGACTCTTTTCGTTTTCCCTTTTGGCCCATTTCTTTTACCGAGCTGCACAAGATGAATGTGACAATGGGAGCTATAGTTATACATATATATTTTTAGTTGGCTGATCTGTCCAACTACAACTTGAAAAGGCAGGTTGAAATCAAGTCCAGATCTAGAATTGAAGACAACCTGGATCTAGAACCTCTTTTTTGAGTGAGAGAGCGCAAGTGTCTAGAAGTTAGAATCCGGGGGGGGGTGCTGGCTGGCAAAACAGGAGCGGCGATGGGCTGTTCTGCAAAACGTGAAAATTCTCCCCCCATGTCCCCCAGCAACCTTTAAAAAAAAAAAAAAAAAAACGGATATCTGCAAAAACCACAGCTTGTATTTACTAACTAGCTTTCTGGGGATCAGAGGGCAATCCTGCTGCACCCAAGCTCCCTGCATAACCAACCGCTGGCTAGTGCGTCCACTTTTTGTGCGATCCCAGTTTAAAGTGGAGATGCATGAGGATTTCACATGGTGGAGATTGGTTGAAAGGAGCCGAAAAAGCGCCTGTCTGTCTCTCCTCTCTCGCGCACACACACCAAAATATGCACGGTCATGTCCTTCAGGCGCGCCTCTCCTTCAAACTTTCCCGTATAACGGAGGACTGGCAGAGTATAGCCAAAATGAAGATGCTCTTGGGAAATTAGACCTCGTGAGAGAGTTACAGATCTCACGTATATGTATAACTAGTATATTTTAATTTATATATTATTAAAAGTCGCAGGTTTCCTTCTTTAATTTCCTGTTCTAGTTACCAATCCCCCCGAAACCAACGGACATGATGTCTAACTACCTAATGTGTGTGTAGTTACATACTCTGTGCATCGATGCAAAACGCATTGTCCACCTGCCTCATTTCCACCAAACTGCCAAACCACTTTGTGTCCTGCGAGCCAATCAGGATAGTAAAACTATGGGGTGGCAGGGCGACGGCCGACTCAGACAGCTCGTAGCAAGAAAAAAAATGTCTCTGCAGTCACAAGTTCCAGTCCGTGTTACCGCAATCGTCCATCCCGCGGAAGACGGGCTGATCCAAATTGGCTAACAAATGCAATGCAGTAACCATCTTTTTCAGCCTCCCATCACTTGGAACATTGCCTCCCAACCCTGCCTATTTGTATATTTATGCAGACGATATATGCAGGCGGGAGCATCATGGTGGCACCCATGTTTTTACCAACCATTCTGCTGGGTTGGAACCGGAAAATAAGAGTCCTAGCTATTGGGCCAAGTATCTTCGTACGCACCGCGGTTGTGGTTCGTTCCTGGCATGCTTTTTGGTTTCCCCAAAGAATTCCCCATATCAGGATCGTGGTCCCTCAGTGCCTCGATGATGCGAGGAAGAACCAACTGGTCCACATCTTTCGCCCACAGAAAATCGAGATGTTCATAATGAGGGATTGACGTAGCAACGGTGTGGCTGGGAAGTTCTTTCAACATCACGTCAATGTCGACCAGGCTGTCGCTGCCGCCATATACCAACACGATTGGCGTTCTGATATTCCTTGTTGGGAATTTTGCCGGTTTGTAATACCGCGCCACTCCACCGATATTGAAAGTCAATCCAACATCGTCATCGTACATTTGGAAACTTTTATTGCGGATGATCTGGAACCAATGGACGACAGACTTCGTGCTCGTGTAAGAGTAGAGGTGGGGGTAAGCCGCCAATTTCTGAACCGGAGTGATATTGGTTGCTCTCCAGTTGAATAGCAAGGAAAGAGACATGTCAATGATTCTCACGAATATCGGCGGGTAGAGGATCGCTTGCCACATGGTCGCGGAACTCAGGATGCTTCGCCGCCCAAACGCGAGAAATAGAACATCAGGTGAAGCTTTGATCAGAGAATCTACTACACCGTTGTGAAGCCCGGCCGGTGACATTGCAGGCGCTAGGCCAATAAAAACATTGACTTTCTGGTTCAATCCGGGGTGAATAGAGAGCGTAGCAAAGGCTTGGGCCGTTCCTTGCGAAAAGCCAATGTAAGATAAGGATTTCTGTGATGTAGCCGAGAGAATATACTCAATACTGTCCGGAATATCGTGAAACGCGAATTGGTCCATCGAGAAGTTCCAAAATGCAGCCGAAGACGGGGAGTGAGTCGTGGATTTTTTGGAGTATTTATTCCCGCGATTATTCCCTAGCCAGACGTCGTAGCCTAGCTCTACTAGCCGGAACGGGAGACATCGCTCTTCATCTGTCAAACACACCCATACTTCGCTGTTCATCAGGAGGCCATGGTGCATATACACGACTCGTTTCTGAATGCTCCCATCTCCACTGTTCACTCTCCTACCCCTCTCGGACTTCCGACACGATATCCTGTGCAGGCCAAGCAGATAGCCATCTCCAGTCTGGACGATATGCTCCTCTGCGTCGTATCCAAACAGCGAACACAGATCAACGAAGTCAGGCGCGCTCGCCACCGATGCAGAGAACTCTCGCTGCTTCGCACGGGCCTGGGGCGCAGATAAAAGATTAAAGAGTCGCTTGGATTGCCTATAAAAGAAGCCAATAACAGGCGGGGCTAGTAGGCTCATTAGACAACTCTTCACCAGCGAGTGATTCAACTCAACAATGGTTAAAGGAGGCATGGATGCTTACGCAGGGCGGAGGTTATGAGATGCAGAATCCCTTCAAGAAAGATGAATAGCAACGATCCGAAGAGCGCAAGATATTGGTTCCTGGGCCACACAACCATGTATTCCGTCAGTGGTGGGTTTTTACTCCCAGCTTTGCAAGAAAGTGGACACGGGAAACTCGTCCGAATGACTTCGTCATACGGGTTTTATTTTTTGAATTTAGGGAGCATAGTTACCAGAATAATCTGCCAAGAACAGGCACGCGAGGCATCGTTTGATTCTGACAAGGGGGGCTCTGCTAGTACATGAAGACGAATCACAACCCCCCCTAAGAAGCAGACTTCCAAAATCCAAGACAAAGAAAGTAAGGGGGAAAGGGGATATATCGTCCCATTTCCAGGGCAAAAGAAACATCAAGAGCAAACCTTTCAGGTTCTTGAAGGGAAGGGAGTCGCCAATTGAACCTTTCAAGGCAGCTGACGTCACTTTTGCTTAATAAGAACGCAACTACTGGCTGGTCACGTGATGGTACTTTTATGAGCCAATCAGACGTGAAGAGCTTGTGCCCATGTGGGATGAAGAAGATGTCTTGATGAGATGAATCAATTCACAGCTGTGTCAAAGACCTGTCCATGAAAATCATATGGAGCGCAAGATTGACATTTGATACAATACCGCAATGCCAAACTCCTGCAGAGATATCCGTACGCAAACCTCCTTGCCGAATCTCAAAAGAGATTTCGATCCTCTTGATAATTGCCATCGCTAATCCGACACACGACTTCTAGGACTGGCCCTAGCACAATGCCTCCAGAAGTCCGACTGCATCATGGTACAGCGCAACACCCCTCAGGAATGTCTGCGTCCTCCGCATTTCGATCAACTGCCCATGACATGTCAACAGCTGAAAAAGGGGCTCGGTGAATGCAAGTACGTAAAAACACCTGCCGGGTTCAATGACCCCTGTACGCACACCAGATGATGCTAATACATTCTCTCTTTTTGTTCCAGACGCGGCATGGTTGATATGCGCAAACGCTTTAGAGGCAATGCGCCTGTTGCAGTCACCAAAGAGACGGATGCGAATACAGGTGAAGTGGTGGAGAAACGAGCGCCTGTTCCCCAATTATATGCCGGAAAACCGGCAGTTCAGTCCATCAAGGTCAGCGGTGAGGATGTCCCAATGGACCCGGAGAAGACGAGAGGGCTATGATCATTTGGTGAGAGACTGAACGCAAAAAGAATCGATTGCATGACGGCGTTTACTTGTGGTGATTATTCGGTTGAAAGGCGTTGGGCTTGCAGTTTGGCATAGCAATTTTTGGTTCCCTTAGTCTTTGATGCGATATGCTAAGGCATATCCATGTATACACCTGTATGATTAGCGTATATTTCTCTCTTTACTCTTTACTTCGTTTGGCCGTTAGAAGTCAATCAAAATATATGAACCCTCTAGATTGAATTTTGTCCCGCTAATAAATACTAAATATACATTAGGATGGAAAACGAAACCAGACATCACACAACACCTCAAAAACTCGGGATAGCTTTATGGTACATTAATTCACTGGTCCTTTTTCATCATATTTTTCCCGCTCGGCGGTGCCGAGTACAGCCATGCCATAACAAAGGCCAAAAATCCACCAATAATCGACCATAACCCAGCAATCCAAACCCAGCCACCAGTAATTCTCCAGCTGCGCGGCCATTCATCGTGCGCAAAGTGCCTAACGGTGATTTCATGTTTTTCAACTACGTTGGTTAGGAAAGGACGTTTGTAGTTGATTCGGAAGGAGAAAATGCCATGTTGATCAGGAAGAACGAAACTGGTTCCATAGATGGCACCGGTTGCTGTCTTAGAAATAGGCTTGAGATTCAATCGATGGAAGGGCGAAAGCATCGTGAATTCAAGCTGCAAAGCATCGTTTTCAGGCACTTTGAAGGGAACCCAATGGTCATAATCATACTCAGAAAGTTCGATGTTAAAGGTCTAGTAGCATCAGTACCAACAATTCAGAGTGTAAAAATGTTCAATATTGTATAACATACCACATTATTTTTGATCCGATAGATGGTCGGGTTGGAAGCATTCAAGAGAGCGGGGTTGGCTGTTATCGACTCGCTGAGATAGTGCTGGATTTTGCTCACTTTAATAACACCAGTCTCCTTGAATGTCCAGGCCGTAAGCTGCTTCGCAAACTCCCTGTTCGCTGTCTTGCTCTCCTTCCCGTCCTTGGGCCTTTTAACGGTTGCGGAGAACCACTTGTCCTGCAAGCCCTCAACAGAACCCAGAACAGCGATACGTGCAGAATTCCTCGCTTGCATAGCCGACACGAGGGAGATTTGCGACCCGGTTGCAAATGTATCTTCTACCGACGCATCCAGGTCTTTAGCATCATACGAGCACGCGGTGTCCGGGGCGCGAACGATAGGAGCAAGCAACGGACTTGCGTTACCAAGGAGCTGCCCGGCGCACTTCGGAAAGGCAAGAATTCCGGACCCAGAAAAAAAATTCTTTGCATCAGGCCGCAGTTTTCCCGGCTGGGGAATGAGCAGGGTGTCATGGAAATCAGCTGAAGAAAGGGTGTCATAATTGAAATGGTCAGCGACCACCGAGTTTCGATCGGGAGAAAGCTCTATATCGAGTTCGAGGAGAAGGGAGGCTATGGCACTAGGGGTTGACGAGCTTCCGGAAAGCGCAACAATGATGTTGCCCTCGTCATTGACAAAGTCGAGGAGAGCCTTGGGCGTCAAAGCAGGGCCAAGACCTGGCAGAACTTCGCATCAGCCTCAAAACATTCCAGAAAACTCAGATAAACGAAGAAGACTGACCTTTTGACTTTGGGGGGAAAACAATGAGGTGGTCGTACGCCTTAATGCCATATTGAAAGAGTGATAGCTTCTCGTCTTTCGGGGTTGTGAAGCTGATGGAGTAACCCCGGCCTACAGATGAGTTAGGACCAGCCAGCCAGGCACGTAGGCAAGCGCTTACTTTCGAGGTCAGCCCAGAATGTGGAATATAATAGCTTCTCAGAAGCATCCTCTTGTATAACCAGCAACCGGCTGCCGGAGCTGCTTAACGCTTGAACGGTTCCATAGTAGATACCAACGACAAGCAAGGAAAGTAGCCACCGCATAATGGCATTAAACCCGTGCGGGCGGGCAATGCGGAGGGCGAAGAAAAAGAACGGGCAGGCAGACCAACTTTTCAGCTGCTGGCTTATGTGTTTTTCTAACGACCTGGTTCCCAACCGCGAGATTGTTCGAAAGATTGAGCGACAATGAAGCGACGTGTTTGGATTCCAGTCCAACATGCCAAGACCAAGCAGCAACTTCTGAGAAGCCCCATCTTTGCGTGGGCACAACCTAACTTAACTACCTCCCTAACCTCTTCAATCATATGCTCGCAACGTCTCTTTCGCCTTCAACATTCAGCCATCCGGCTTAACCCTCCAGTATCTCCCCGCCTCAATATCTTCTGGCTCAATTGAGCTCCTCCGGAACCACCGTACCTCCGTGTTTTGACCATGTCCAAGCCAATATTCTGGTCCACACCCCTCCGCTACATGCGATGGGCGGCAAACGAGAAACCCGCAATCTTCTACTCTATCTTAATGGGCTCACTGGGCCCAGTCGCGCTGGTTACATTACCGCCAATCAGACGGTATTTTGGAGATGTTGATCCCGCTGCCGTGCCGATGAGTTATCCAAGTGCGTTTACCTTTTCATGATTCCCAAGCACGTGTTTTCAGTCTGTGAAGGCTGTCCCCCATCAGAGCAGGGTGATACTAATTGTCTGACTTACGGCTCCATAGTTCCTCCTGGTCCAAGAAAGATACCGCAAGGCTACGATGACGAGTAGTCACAAGACTGCATTCAGCTCATCTGGCGAGAGTTCACATGATACCCTCACAGAACCACTGCCCTAGGATATACCGCCCATCATCATGTTCGTTCCGCTATGTCAACTCGGACATAGACACACCTAGCGTTGTCCAGGCCTCGCAATCTGGTAATTCGAGTACCGGTGTTATACGTGCTATTTCCGGCGGAATTAAAAGAGGGAAAAAAGACAGTGGAGGATTCAGCGGAACTCCCATTTTTCTCTTCCTGTTTTGCATGTACATATAACCAAAACTATGCTTCTTAGAATTTAGCGAATGTTCAACGAATGCCTTTCTCGACCGCAGCCAAGGGATTTACGCATCATGACTAATGTTGTATATTAGCATTGTGACTTGCTATGAACGGCGACCCTCTCCGTAAAGCTGCCGGACCCATTCTCTTTGGGATTGACCCGAAAGGATATTGTATAAGGTCCGTCGTCAATCAAACTAAGGTCAATTGGAAGTTGATAAATTGAACGACTTTTCTACGTGTCAGGGATGAACAGGAACCACTAGAAGGCCGAGATGTTTTGGTTCCAAGACCCTCAGGAAGCCTCAGATCGCACAGAACATCTCTTGAAAGCCAGTCGGCACACCTGAATATGAAGATCAGAGACAGTATCAAAAGAGTGCTTTACTACTTTGATGGACAAGATATAATATAAAGGACAAGATCACATTGCGCCTCAAGGCATTGATGAACGCCTCTCATGCATTATCTAACATGGATAATCTTCACCTTCTTTATGAAACAGACAGCCAAGCTCCAATATGCAGATTCCCAGAGAAGAAGCGAGACAAAGAGGAGTCTTCGGTATAGTTTGTCCAGCCCAGCATGGAGGGAACACAGCAACGATGCAACATGATTTTTAGAGACAGAGCACAAAGAGCAAACATTAATTTCTGTACATTGCATTCACAAGAATGGATATCAATGGGCACCTTTCCAGAAAGTAGTTTTGCCCAAACATAAAATACGAAACCGCCTTTTCCCTCACTTAACACCTCAATACAACCCGCATGCTGAATCCATAATAGTTAAAATGATCCGTGGGCACAGATACAGATGGAAATCCACTCCACAAGCAGGGCGAGAATCTTGCTGTCGATGCCTTCATTGTGGAAAATAGGATGCACATTTTGACGTCATTGGACGCCCATTGTTACATGTTCTCATCTCAGTAAGGCCTGATCCATGACAACCCGTGACAACACGTGGACCTAATAAATACAAAAGGACACCAAAAAGATGCAGCTATGCCAACTGCATGGGGAGTGCAGTCATTCCACATCCCTAGGCTGTTTCCCTGTGGCCGTTGTATAATGTGACTCTTTGACTGGAGAACACGAAATAACTTGTTCAAACCCATTATGGGTCATTGAGTTGACTAGCGGGTTCGGCGTTGGGGATCCCTGTCCCTTGGTGGATGTGTCCTGCTCATCGGGCCTCTAGGATCCTGGTAGGCACTCTCAGGGGAGTATCTTGGGTCCATCATCCGAGGGTCAGGAGCCGTGATAGGTGGGTAGCCCATACCCGTGGTGGCGGCGGGCGGGTATTCTGGGCCGTCATTTTCATATCCTTGGCCAGTATAACGGGGAGCTGCCCGGTTATCAGCATAAGGATAAGTATTGCCAGGAGAATATGTATAAGATGACTGCATTTCTGCAGACGTGACCACTGGGCCTGGTGACTGCCCTTGGGGATATGCATTTGGTGCAGAACCATATGTTGCCGTGTCCGATGGATAACCTGAAGGTTGATTAAATGTCTGTGGATATCCAGATACGTTTTGTTGAGGCTGATAGGCATTTGGTGCTGAAGCATAAGGATCCATATATGGTTGTGTAGTGGCTGGAGCGTATGTTGCTTGCTGGCGCGATTCGTGGATGGCAGAGGAATTGTAGGAGGCTGGAACCCTGTTAGGGCCGTGCGACAAATTCACACCATCATTGTAATTACCTCTGGGGTGACCTCTTTCGGCCCTGCGGGTGGTCTCCGCTTCCCATCGAGCAGAATCTGCTTTCAGATCGGCGATCATTTCCTAAAGCAAGGAGAAATCGACGTTAATATAGTCCGGACCAGGTTTCCTTTCCAGCAGGAAATGAGGAGCTCAAAACAGAAGGAACATACTGAAGTCAAATTCCGATAAGCACGAATAAAATATCCTTGCCGACCCTGCAATACGAATGTTAGTTATCCTGCAGATGAGTGAACCACCAGAAATTTGATAGCCTTGAGAATGGGAAAGCGGACCTGGTGGACCCCAGGTTTAACCAGGGCATCGTTTCCAAGATAGCGGCAAATATCTGCCTGGATCACCTCACGGCTGATACCATCCTTTTCAATAAAATATTCATTCTGACGCTCTGAATGTGCCATGATATGAGTTTGCTGGGTGGATTATAATGTCACACCGGCCTTTTGAAGCGCTGGATAGGATAAAATTCCGAGAGGCCTGAAGGTAAAAAGAGGATATTCCCGTCTAATATTTCCGCTTAGAGGATAAGTAGGACAGCTGAAGTTCAGGATTTCTGAGGGCGAAGAGAAAATCAGAATGGGTTTGGTGAAGTCCCGGATGCAAGCTATCAGGCCTTAACTGTCCGATACACAGCGCAGATAGCAAGTTCACTGATATCACGAAATAAAATCAGGGTCTAAGTGTATTCAAAACTTCCCAGGACGAAGCTAATTTATTCCTGGTGAAAAAATGATGGCTCCAGAAGCTATCAGGTTCCAAGATCCGGAAAAATCAATGGTCCAGTCCAGGTAATTGGGGACAAGTGGCCGTTAGTCAATCCAGGCGGTGCGACGAGTCGTCTCGGTAGAGGAGAGAATATTCTCAAACTGAAGAAGGAAAAGCGGCGACGGAGACAAGTCCAATAACCAACACTATCTGCTCAATACCCTCTCAATAAAAAGTGGTAAACCTGAACCGTTGACAACAGGTGCCTTTGAATGATGTGAGATGGCAGAGATAGACAGGCGAAAGGAAGAGGATATGTGAACGGAGGCCAAAAGTCGGGAGAAGAAGAGAGTAAGAAGCAGGGAGAAGGACAGGTGGTCAGACTTTGACTTGGAGAAGAAGGCTTGCAGGAGGAAGGAGGAAGGAGGGAGAGAAGAGAGAGGAGAGAAAGAGAGAAAGAAAGAAGAAGAGGAAGAGAAGGGGCGGGTGGAAAGTGGGAGGGATAGGGAAGGGAGAAAGGGCCGGGGAGTGATTTGAACGGGCCTAAGCAACTGGGGAGTCAGCAGGAGGGGTTGACCGAAGGCGACGAAGTGGACCAAGGCAAGGTCGATGCCGGCTAGTGATTGGCTGGCATGCGGAGTCCTTGTTTGGTGCCACGAAAGAGGAAGCCTAAGCGAAGCACGGACTTGTTGCTTATGTCAGCCAGCTGATGCTCATGTCGTGGGTTGGCTGTCGTGCAAAAAGGCAAAAAGGGTTCGACAGAATAAACCACAACCGCTCGGCATCGCTGACGAAAAGAAAAGGATGACGTGAAGGATCAGTGCTGGATGAAGCGTGCGTTCTTTTTTCCTAGCCATGCTTTCCATCCATTCCCGACGGAGTCCTGGGCTGCCCAGTCTTTCCGCGGACTGGTTCTTCAGGGAAAGCATTTTCCCTCTTGATCAAGAATCCAGGCACGGGCGCCTGAGGCTTCCTACTGGCTGCCCGTTTTTTGCCCTTGGACAAGGTCTTTGATACCCAACCCGTTAGTGCCTGTTACGAACCCAACATGGTATACGGTACTCCATTCGACTTATGCTATGCCTTACTGCTCTGAGTTTATCGGGCATGAAGTAGTTAACTGTATGTACGTATATATATATATTAACGGCTTCAATGATCCCACAAGATTCTTACTAGCACAGAAAATATCCAGAAACATCAACAAAGCAAGATTGCCGTGGCTTTCCTCAGCATGGGCCCTGTCGTCCTCTAGAAATAAAGTTCCAGACTTGGCTGCCCCTGCGGCCCAATCAACGTCTTGCCTCTCGTTGGGCCAAGCGGCTCTGTCTGTTAGGCACACATGCATTGGGCATCATTCCCTTTTCTTGCTTTTCTTTTCTCTTCCTAATTTCTCTTACGTCTTTGGTCTGAGACTCGAAACGATTCTGCCAGAACCCATTTGTCCAATGGCACGCCAACTTCCGCACAGCGAAAGCAAGACCTCGATCAGCTCTTTGCTGTACACCGTCACAAAGTCTCTGGCGTCCTTGGGTATCGTATGTTACCTTTTGTGCTACAGCAATGAATTCCCCTGCTCTTTCAGTCTCCTGCGTGCTGTGACACTTAAAACCTCTAGTCCTCTTCATGCCTTGCTGCATGGACTTGCAGGTATATCTACTCCGTAACCTGTTATTGTTTACACATACTTCTTGGTTGCACCACACACATGCAACAGGTTGCCGAAATGCGTTGCGAAAGCTCTACGGTTATGTCATCGAGCGGTACCACTCTTCATGTGTTTCAATGGAAATGTCATCCATGACCGCCTCTGCCGCAGACCAACTTTACTGAGTGATTTTAAGTCCCTTTTCGAGAGGACAACAAACATTCCTGTTTCGTCCGTATACATATGAGCGTATTTACATGGCTCCTTGTCCGCGATCATTACATCAAATCGAGCATCCTGTCATAGTTTTATGGTTGCACTTCACTTGCCTTCACCTAAATCAGGGATCGCTTGAGAAAAATGGCAATTCCCAGAAAGTCAAGGTTACATACAGAACCCCCTTTTTCCTATCAGGTCCGAATATATTTCCGAGACATTCAATGGGAGACTTTTATAATCCCCCTCCACCCACCTTATCAGCTTTAAGAATTCTGAAATTGATTCGAGGAAAATGGAGGCGCACGTCGAACCGCCGGTCTGCTGTTTTACGCTGCAATACGACCTCGTGCGTATTAAGGGCCACAATAATGCCCTTATCTTGCTTGTTGACTCCCGTATCCGTAGGGAATACAAGCACATCATCGCCCTTTTGCAATCCCAACGGATCAGTTGGATCAACAAAGCCTTCCGGTTCGACAAATTCCGCATCACTTAGCCGGTCTAGCACCTCTTTGCCAGTCAAAGTAGGCGGCATGGGCGATGTGGATCTAGCTGCAGACAACGACTTCCGAAAACGAGCGACCCAAGCAAAGGTTTTGGGGTAAGTCTTTGCTGATATCAAAGCGTGATCAAGGGCCCCTTTGAGCCCAATCATCCAATCGAATACCCACACACCTGCATGCAAACCCGGTCAGTATTACTGGCGCATAGCATATTACGGAGTACTTGCCTTGTATATCAGCAAGTGTAGGCTTCTCCGTTTTAAGTATCCAATCTCTTCCATCAGCGAGCAGAGTCGTCTCCATAATATCAAAGGCTTGTTTGGCGTGGACCATACTTTCTGCCCGCTGATTCAGCATACCAGCCCTTAACACAGGTCTGTTATTTGAGAACTCGAGGCGGTCTGCGATGAATTTCGGATCAGAAGTCATAGGAGTATCTGTAGGAATCAATTGGACTGCTCTGCCAAAGACTCCTCCGTCCGTCGTCCATATCTCCAATAGCTTCTCTATCGCCTTCCCGTCTCCTCCTTCTGCACCCAGCTTCCCGTCTGGGAAAAGCTCCTCGAGCTTCTGGATGATCAGCCTAGAGTCACAGAATATGTCCTTTCCTATCATTAGAACGGGGATTCTCCGGTACTGCACGCCCAGAGCCGCGAGATCCGGCCGGGGCATGATTGGCGGTTGTAGCTAGCAGCCATTTTGGTTAGAAAGACCAGATTCCTAACATTCCCTTGGATTGATTGCCACCAACATACGCATTGTGAATATCTAATGCCGCGTAAGCTCAAATACCTTGCATTTCTCAAGTCAGTTAATCTGTGTCAACCGGACAAAAGCCGACAGCAACCAACCAGTTAACTCGCCGTGCATATGGTGAGAAGGTGTAGTGGAATAACACAATATCTGGGGCACGGGGCATGGGTGCGGATTTGAGACCTTGGTTATATCAACTTATGTTTACAACAACTGTTTTTGAACAAGAGGTCTTTCCTGGACTTTGAATATGTTCTGTAAGATTCGCAAGAGCTGAGAGAAGAAACACAGTCAGTGCGTGGAGGCATGCACATCTGACTGCTGCCAAATACTTTCACTCCACTCTTAAGAGCATTCCTGCAGGTGAGGGGAAGCTCTTGTGCAATTTTGATTATGATTCAGCCGAGGTTGGCTTCACCAAATTGACAGGATAGTCTTCTTCTGTTCTATTCTCGAGTTTTGGGCGACTATCGAGCCATGAGCTAGTTATTCTAGGTTTGTGTGGACTGTTCCGCCCCTGTGTTTTGAAGGTGCTTGCTTTTTCGAACCCTCATCATATTCGGGTCTGCGCCAGCACGAGTTTCATTGAAACATGAATAGCCAAAAGGCTCTTGAATGACGGATTGCCCCTTGTGTCGATGGAATTCAAACGTTGGAGGGCAGGCAGCTGGAGCCTGGAGGTCCCGCTGCTGGTTACTTTATGCTGGGAGTAACTTAACTACATAACAGTTAGTTAACTAACTATGACTAACTTACCTGGCCGGTTGGTGGCCAGATTTTCTAACCATTGACGCAATGGCTTGAAAACCACCGAACTTGGATCTGGGAGCTTTGCCATAAATTTCACATCCTCCCTGAATCTTTTACAGCGTACTTTGTGACCGCTCGTCAAGTCAGGCTCATGGCACATTGCAGCCATGTCCGCTCATTCGCGGCCTGCCTTCGGTCTTCCCAAAATCGACTACTTGGTGCCAATCAGCTGAGATTATCCTGTCGCAGCATATCAATTCGTGCGCTCTCTCAACCCAGAATCAATCTGCACTGCCCCTATCAGTGGCAGAACCCCCCTCTATTATGGCATAAACTCGCTGGGCAACGACGTATTCACGCTCAACAGTTCCAACCTTTTGTCCCTCCTTCTCCATCCTCTCTAGGAAAACCCACGGCTGCGAAAACCTACCGACGAACCCGCAAATGGCTCCGCCGACTCTTCTACCTCGGCGCTTTCCTGGGCACAGTATTTACCATTGACACCTACTTCTATGCCTCATGCCTTACGCGCACCACTCGCACATTCGCCCTGGGCATCCTTGTCGCTCTAGACTACAAGCTCAATTTCCGGCCCAGCCCTCCTCTCGCGAAGTCTATCGCCGCAGTGCACGCGCGCAATGCCGAACGGCTATCTGAATTGCTGCGTACAAATGGGGGATTGTACCTAAAGATCGGGCAGGCTATCGCCATGCAATCCGCCGTTTTGCCGCCCGAATTTCAGAAAATGTTCTCGCGCATGTTCGATGATGCGCCCCAGAATGACTGGAAGGATGTGGCCCGCGTCATTGCAGAGGATTTTGGAAAACCAGCCGAGGAGGTTTTCGGGGTGTCGTTCTCGGGGGACCCTAGTCGAGGTGTCATGGAGAGGACGGCCAGGGCAAGCGCGAGCGTTGCGCAGGTTCATTGGGCGAGGTTGAGTGATGGAAGGGAAGTGGCTATCAAAATTCAGAAAAAAGAGATTGCGACGCAAGTTAAGTGGGATTTGTGGGCTTTCAAGTGAGTCTTTATCCTCCGCTCTGCAAATACTACTACTCCCACGTTTCTAATTAGTTTGCAGGATCGTTACATGGGTTTATAGTCGCGTTTTCGACATTCCCTTTTACGGCTTAATACCTTTCGTCAGTGAGCGTCTTTTCTTGGAAACTGATTTTGAAAATGAAGCCGATAACGCCGAAAGAATGGCTAAGTTCGTCGCGGCTGAGCCGCGACTCCGAAATAGGGTATACATTCCCAAAGTTTATCGCGAATTAAGCTCTAAACGAGTAATGACCGCCGAATGGATTGAGGGCGTCCGATTGTGGGACAAAGATTCCATAACTCGACCTTGGCGGGGAGGGTGGCGGCAAGGTAGTCCAGGTTGTCATGGAACACCGCTGGATGTTCCTGGAGCAGAGCCAAAGCCTCGCCGGCCATCTCATGGTGCTTCTACCCATGAGTGGCTTAAGCCAGAACGAGACAACTGGAAAGGGAGATCTGGCCGTGGGGGCTTGGGACTATCACTAAGTGATGTGATGACCACAATGGTGGAACTATTTTCAGCGCAAATGTTCCTATGGGGATGGCTTCATTGCGATCCTCATCCCGGTAATTGGTTCGTCCGCCGTCAGCCTAATGGCAAGGCGGAGCTTGTCCTCATAGATCATGGTCTTTATGTCCATATGGAGCCTAATTTTCGGAATCAATATGCACGGCTTTGGAAGTCTCTCTTAACGTTTGATAACGATAGTATCACTCAGATCGTCAAGGAATGGGGCGTCAATAATGCTGATTTGTTTGCGTCAGCCACCCTACTCCGTCCCTACCAGGGAGGGGAACGGACAACCTCCAAAGCTCTAGAAGGATTGAGCAAAAAAGACAAAGCCAAGTTGCAATACGAAATGCAGCAGGCGATGCGGAAAGCTGCTCGCGAAGTTCTCGGTGATGAAACGAAATGGCCTCACGAACTCGTCTTTATATCCCGAAACATGAGAATTGTTCAAGCAAATAACCAGTTCTTAGGATCACCCGTGAACAGGATCAAAATTACTGGCACTTGGGCTTCTCGTGCTCTTGTTGAATCCCCCAATCTGCCGCTTGCTGAAAGGATCAGGAATTATGGCCGGCACATTGTGTTTAAACTCGTTCTACTCTCATCTGATGTACTCTTTTATTGGTATCGGATTCGGCAAACCCTTGGCTGGGGAGGAGGGATGGAAGATGAGATTGAGGCGCAAATGCAAACCATGGCAAGGGATATGGGAGTTGAACTGAGTCAACCCATATTTGAGGGTTGAGCGTCCATGCAATTGCTTCGCGTATCTGTACAACTAGGGCAGTACTCGCTCGCTACGCTCGCTAGCTATCAAATTCTATTAAATTTATAAACTAAATAGACACAATAGATCATTGAAAGATTATATTATACATCTTCGGGACTCTACCTGGAATCACCCTGAATCCACCTAAACCTCACCCGCCCGTCACCCTCCATGCTTCCCTTGCCTCACCAAACAAAACCGATTCACCATGTCGCCCGCGCTCACTAATGCAGCTCTCTATATCTCTTCATGGGACATATTTCATTCCCTTGTTTAAACAGTTGACTAGAATCCTTGATTTCCCTATGATCCGTATCCAGAGGCACTACCAGGTATCGACTCTAACCAATGGAGCACCTTGAATCGCCACCTCTGCGATAATGAAGATGAAAAGCTGCAGTCGGATATCGTATCATTGTCCCGAGGGTTCAACAATATGGCCAGCCATTCATGACTCCACATCTCCTTGTCTTCGAGTCTCACTCCGTCAGCGAAGAATATCCAGGAGAAGAGATTTCGGGTAGCAAGTTCAGAGAGAGTCTCGTTGAAGGTCCCATTCAATACCAGCCGGAGATTGGACCAAAAACCAAACATCTCTTGGTGAATTTGTGCTATAATATTGCTGTAGGATCGGGTCAAGGCTGAATATTTATATCTTGATTGGTGATAAGAAGAAATGATTCCTGACGGTGTGAAGCCAAAATCATCTAAGCACTTCCTTCCCTGCGGACACTGCCAAACCCATTGGCTGTAGCTCAAACAGTGATCACACAAAACGTGTAGTCTTACTTCAAGAGCAGTATCTTGAAGCTTCACAACACCAAAAGGAGGATACGGGCATAGTGGTGATCCCCCATAAACTTGTGATTCAAGGTCCAACATGTAAAGGAGGCGAAACTCATCTTCACGAGGCATGACTTTTTCAAATCTGAAGTTTCTGCGGACATCCGGCCTGCGATGGAAGGTTGAATCCATAAATGATTGTGGGGATGTTGTCCACACGGTTGCCTCGAGGCAAATGGGCGATATATAAGATGCACATATTTGTAGTATCCTTGGTAGTAGTCCCGTGATAGCTGACCCTAGCCATAATGGTGCCACATTTGGTCGGCGGGCAGCCATCATTTGTACAATGATATGACACTGCTTTTGATTGATGAGTGGCGGCAGAACCTGCTTCAACGGGTGATAAAGCCATTCACTGACAAGATTGCAACTAACGCCCGGCTCCCAAAGACAACCAAAAAGACAGGAAGCTATCGCGTTAGGTATGCAAGACAGAGCCATGAGATATGGAAGCTCTTCAAAAGACGGAATCCTCTTGCAGTCAATCGACTGGGTACTTCCACCCAGTCTAGTCGTTAGTTGTGGGCTAGGCAGTACAACAGGAGCTCCAAATCTCATGTGACTCGGTATAGTAAGGACAGCCGTGAATGCAGCAATCAACTGGTCAACAGCATTTTCCGCTTCAGCAAGTCGGAGCAGATAACTTTGAGCTTGTATGGAAGAGGGAGGATCTGGGGGGAAAGCACAGGTATCTGTCATTTTATTATACGGGATCATGAAGGGTTCATCGCCGCTCAAGTGGCAGGCCCACGGGGAGAAGTGCTCTTTATCAAGCCGTGTCAGAGTTGCTCGCCATCCACATCCGTCAGCAAGAATAGCAGCCCACCAGCGCAGCTCCTGTGCATCTGCATAGCTAACAGGTATCAAAAAACAATCTTTTATTGGAGGCCGATCGATAGCGCTCGAAACGGCCTTCTTGCAGGTATAAGATAGGTTATCTTTCTCATCCACTTTTCGTAGTTCGACGAGACGTGCGGAGAGTACGTAGGACCAGCCCAAAACAAACACACAGAGATAGTTTCTTGTTGGTAGGGCATTTGGTAAAGTATCAACGCCCGCCCACTTTGGGAGGAACTCGTTCGAAAGGTGGCAGAATGTTGGCTGGGCCAGTCCAATGGCTATCTTCTGGGAACGAGATCTTTTTGTCTCGGAAGTCAGATCACAGTCGGCCATTGAATGGAGTTTCCACTGCGAGTATCCATGTAGGAATAACCTGTCACCTTCGACTGTTTCCATAATACTAGAAGCATCTGGTATGGCAGGGGTTTTGTGCAACAGCGTGCGAATATCGAAATAGGAATCAGAAAATTGGGTCGCGCATTGCGCAACAGAGAGCAGGGTACGCCACATGCGCTGTGAGCAGACAAGAACCCACCAAGATTCTATAGAGCTCGGACGTAGCAGGTCGCCTTTGCTGAAGGGCATTGTGAATGTGGTGGACTAAGCTTTCAATTGTATAGTGTTTGATCGCGCCGTGTATCTGACGGATTCCCCGAAAAAGACGTTGCAGAATTCTTAAGAACTAAGGTAGGCAGAGATTCATTTCAGACAGACATCTGAGCTCTATAACTAATTATGGCAGCCAGAGGGGCATTCAAAATCGCAGAGGCAGCATGGAGGAAGGGTGTCGGAGGCTTGTTGAATTGTTAGCTTTGCTTTGGGCTTGTGGTCGCCAACATGCCAAGCTGACAGGAATCTGCGCTCCCCCACATTGAGCCTCAACACAAGCGATTTTTCTCTCCAAGGGAAAACGCGTCAAGAAACGCGGGTCTCTGAACAGGTGCCTTACGATCAAGATGACCTCCTAAACGCCCTTTAACCGTTCCCATCTTCAATGAGCGATAATCCTGCGATGGACGCCATACCCTCCTCGCCCTTCCACGCCCGCTCAAAATTCACCCGCCGGCACCTACTGCTCCTTCGGGCATTCTCCCAGCGTAACCCCCTCCGGGTAATCGCCCACATTGATCTCGATGCCTTCTACGCCCAATGCGAAATGGTCCGGCTCAACACACCTCGCACTCAACCCCTCGCCGTCCAACAGTGGGATTCGCTGATCGCCGTGAACTATGCCGCCCGACCGTTCAATATATCGCGGATGATCACAGCGAAAGCAGCCAAGGCGAAATGTCCGCAGCTCATGACGGTGCATGTGGCGACGTTCAGGGAAGGTGAGGGCGGGAAGTGGGCGTATAGGGAGGAAGGGGATCACGACGTGGCGACTGATAAGGTTTCACTGGATCCCTACCGGACGGAATCCAGGAAGATTCTGGAGACGGTTGGGGACGGATTGATGGCGTGGGCGGAGAAGGTTGATGGGCGGGGCTTCGGGGAGCGGGAAGGTGGGAGTGGAGGTGCGAAAGAGAAAGAGTGGGCGAATATGGTCAAGGTAGAAAAGGCTGGGATTGATGAGGTCTTTGTTGATTTGTCGGCTTTGGCGTGGGCGACGCTGGTGGAGAGATATCCGATGTTATGGCAGACGGAGAGTGACAATGAAATGAATGAGCGTCTACCACGGCCACCGACTACGGTAATGGAGTGGGGAAAGGAGGATGAGCTGGTCGATTTGGATGATGGGGAGAAGGAAGAAGATGATCCGGATTGGGATGATGTGGTCATGCTCATTGGAGCGGAGATTATCAGGTCAGTCCGTCTCATGGTCTGGGAACGTTTGAGATATACATGTTCCGCTGGAATTGCGAGAAATAAAACGATGGCCAAATTAGGTAGTGCCTGCAATAAGCCAAACAAGCAAACGATTGTGCGAAATCGTGCTGTGCAGCAGTTCCTCGGTGATTTCAAATTCACCAAAATCAGGAACCTGGGTGGAAAGTTGGGGAAGCAAATTGCTTCGATGTTCGAAACTGAACAAGTGGGTGAATTGCTGGGGGTTCCTCTGGGCCGATTGAAGGCAAAGCTCGGTGACGAAACGGGAACATGGCTATATGAGTTGATCCGAGGTAACGACTACAGTGAGGTCAGCCCTCGAACGCAGATCAAAACGATGATCTCAACCAAATCATTCCGTCCAGCCATCAATTCTCTGGAACAGGCAGAAAAATGGCTACGGATATTCGTGGCTGAGTTATATGGGCGCCTGGTCGAAGAAGGGGTTCTCGAACACAAGCGCCGCCCGAATGTCTTAATTATTCATCATCGCCACGAAGGACAGACAAAGGCTCGCTCACGGCATATACCGTCTGGAATGGCGATCAACGAAGAAGCACTGTTTACTTTGGCTAACGATTTGCTGAAACAAGTTAGCAGCGAGGATGATATTTGGCCTTGTATGAATCTATCACTTACCGTGGGTGGGTTTGAGGATGGAGTTATTGGGAACCAAAGCCTAGACGGTTTCTTCACACGTCTTGCGAATCCAGAAAAGAAAGTACCAGTAGCCCTTGGCCGCGAGTACGAGGATGAAGGAGAAAATGGGCCACATCCAAATAAATTGATGAAACTAAACCATAAGTTTGACCAGGATTCCCTTTCTCAAAATGCTGAGATAACCTGGGAGGGAACTCCTATTGCCGAAGACAGTAACGAAGCCATCCCGTCAAATGACGGGGCTTCAGAAGTGCGACTTGGGATGCGTCCATGTTCCCGATGTAAAAGGGCCATTCCCGAAACGGGATTTGATGAACATCGCGACTGGCACTTCGCGAGAGATTTGCAGTCGCAAGAAAGGGGGATAACACGTAACGAAAATATGAACCGTGGCCTTGTAAAGATCAAAGGGAAACGGCAGACGCGCCTAGCATTTGGATGACTTTTCAATATGGGTTTCTATAAACTGGCGGCATGATTCAGCATAGTGTCTCACTCCAAGGTGCACCGAGCGGCCTGGATTTGGCCAGGCTTTGCACCAGGTCCAACCTGATGTTTATAGGCCCTGATACTTCAAGGCCTCTGTGAAGCTGAATGGCAGGGTCTGTTGAGAAAACGGTCAGACGGCCGGCCGATCAGCAGGGCCATTCCAGAGTCAGTCGATTGATTCTTCCTGTTTCTACTCTACCAACCCTCTTGTCTGCCCGTCGAGTCGTGTGTCTGATGATATCCCATCCAGTCTTGGCTCGAAGTGGGATCGTCAGCACCCGGTGACATCATTAGCGTTGACCAAGTATTTCGGTGACCCCTTCGTATACAGATTGGCTCCCATTTCAGCTTCTGTGATGTTATTTTATATCGCCAGATGATCACGTTCACCCTGGAAGTTCTTCTAGGTCTTCCTGTCGCTTCAGTAGTTGATTTTTGAAGTCCCGCTTCGTTCCTTTGGGCGTGTTGCGTGCCACTTTGCCGACTCTCCTCATCCGTCTTTTTGACAAACCCCATCCTTCTTTTCACTTGCAAGAGTGGATGCTGCTTCTTGTTTATCTGGATTTCTTTACTCACTCGGCATTTGGTTCAGACGGCCGATCCACTTGGTTCCAAGTACCAAACATCTGCCTTGGCCCGGGGTCTCGGACCACGGAAAGTCCCTGAGCTTCCCATTGTTTATTACATTCAACTCCAGACACAATGGCTCGACACGATCGTGAGAGAACACTTGAAGAGGAGGATTTTTTCGAAGAACGGTATATCCGACGCCCCAAAAGGGAACCCGTGAGGGACCATCGAGAGCGTGTCATCGAGGAAGATATAGAAGTTCGCCGGCGACCCGCAAACTTAGGATTTCGCGAAGTGGATAAAGACATCTTTAAGGAACGCATTCGGAGCTCAAGTGAAGGACCCCTGGTTCTTCGCCGACGGGCCAGCGATGAATATGTGCATGTGGCTCGAGAAGTAGATAGAGAGGTTGACGAGGTTCGCATATCGCACCCGCGTTCAAGAGGCCGACGATCCCCGCCGGTGAACATTGAACTCGACGAACGCATCATTCACAGGAGAGGCAAACCGAGGCCGGCTCCGCGATATGAGGAGGATGAAGTTATCATACGTGAGCGAGAGTACGACAGCGATCAGTTTTCCCGGCGTCCGATGAGAAGGCCAGCCGGTCATTCTCATGAAATAGACGTTGAAATCGATCACGGAAGGCACAAGGATGAAATCATTTACCGCAGTATATCTAGGGAACGGCCGCGACCAAAAGCGGAGGAGAGAGAAGATATTTTGATTCACACCGAAAATAGACGAGGCGGTCGGGGAAGAAGATCCGACAGGGACGAGATCATCATAAGAAGAGATGTTGAGAAGTCGTCTTCCCCGGAGCCGTCCATCGCATCACCACGACCCATTCACGCGCCGCCAATCCACCAGGATGTCATCACGCACCACAGACATATTGAACATGGTAAGGGCATCTTGTCGTTGATTTTTTATTCGTTTTGTATTAATTGGATAATAGGTTATGAAAATGCTGCCCCCAGAATACGCCCTCGAGAACCGTCACCAAGAAAGGTTGAAATCGATGAAATCGATATCCGGGAAAGGTTTGTTTTATCTCGCGATCCACAACATTATATTAGTTAGTAACATTTTGTTGGTTAGGCATGGCCGTAGCGTTGACGACTTGGAAGTCATTCATCGCCGGGAGAATGACTATGAACATTCCCCACCCCGCCGACGACGAGAGGGAAGGGATGAAGTGATGATATCACATACAACTAGCCGTGGACCAGCTAGGGAGCGTGAACGAGATGTAGTAGTGATTCGTGACCGTGAAAACCACTTAGATAGCCGTGATAGAGCCGACATCATGGTTGAGGCCGATTTCTACAATCGCCGTGCCAGTGCCGGTGCGACTATTGGCGAGGCATATAATGGCGCATCGCAAGATTGGAGCATCATAGACGTGCCTCCCGGTACTAAACGAGTAACTCTGGACGGAATTGGGGGTGCAAGTCAGGAAATATCATGGCAACGATATAATGGCGTTCGAAGATCAAAGTTCAATGTCGAAGGAGAGGAGTTTAGCGCCGAGCTTGAGAAGGCAAGCATTGGCAAACGGTATATAGGAGCCAAGAATAAGCAGGATAAGCTTTGGACCGAGATCACGAAAGATCTGGTTGTGAAGGAAGCGATCGAGAAGGCGGGCTATGAGTACGAGGAGACTGAAGATTTTTATTACGTCTTCTCTTACTTGCGATATGTATGTCGTCTCTCTGCCATCTGACCTGAATCCCCAACCTATCTATTGTTGTCCATGCTGACAAAATCATAGGACGATGTGGCCCACCTTGTTCGAATATCAGAAGAATACAGACGAGCGCGCCGGGAAAGAATTCGAGAGATCCAGGCTGAACGTTCAAAATGTCAACCACTCGCACTTCCGCCTGCCCATCAACATTCCACGACCGTGCTGGTAGATCGAACAATACGGGAAGTGGACGAGGAAGAGTTCTATTCGGAAGACGACGTGATGATCGGAGTTGGTCGAAAGGGGTATCGAGGGCGAAGATGGTGACCTTGACTGGTATCTTCTACATCGGCGTGTTCTTGCTAGCCCGTGTTTTGTGCCCATACCCTGAAATTCGGAACTGTATGTACATATCAAAAGCGGGTGGTCTTTTGCTCGTTTGGACGGCTTTTGTTGCTCTTTGAGGCTTACAGATGTGTAACACTCTTCTTGTGCTTTCGGTTGTTGATACTTGGGCTTGCTATGGTTTCCCTTGGATTTGTCTCACGATTTATGATGATGACGATAGTAATGATGGATACTTATACTTTTATGACATGGCTTTGCACTTCCCAGATCTCCTTCACTCTTATCATCTATCATCGCGGGGACATTCATTGCCCCCCAAGTCCTGATTACCAGCCCTGAAGTCCAAGAAACAGCTTCTTAATAAACATAGCGCCATAAAATTTACACAGCCTTTAATACATACAGATTTTTTGCCTGTCATCACAAGATTTTCTGGACAATTTCCCACTTGAAGAATTCCGCCTTCTAATAGTTACCTAAATCCAGGGGAACAAAACCTTGGGGAGAAGGGGTTCATGTTCAAAAAACGAGTGACGGCGTAAAAATTGAATCTGAATTCCAGTATTTTTGACGCAAAGCTGGATTGGGGTCTCACAATGATTCAAATACTGTATCAGGAACTATCTACATATGTAGACTGGAGGTCACCTGCAGCTCCATGAAAACGCTACACTAGTTCGCGCAGTGAGTTAGTTAGTGAACGAGGGTGAAAAGGAGGGAGGAGGGGACTTGAAGGCTTCTGCAACAAGCACACTGAACAGCGAGCATCACCACCTTGCTCACCAAGTCTTGCTACTCTAGTTAGTTTAACTTGAGGTTAAAGACACAAAAGTCAACAGACAAGATGTTCCAACACCTATTGAACCATTGAGCCTGATCCACTTGCTGCAGCTCCAAGCTCACGACCTCAAGCCTCTTCCTGTCTAGTCATGCTGTGCTACAATGAACTAGCCTAGCTGCCTGGGGGTTCATGGTTTCATACAGGTAACAATGTCTTGCCTTCTTCTACAAGAATTTTCAAAGTTTGCTAACTGATGTGACCTTCTCTGTAGAGTATATACCAACCCTACGGAATGGAAATTAGTTACAAAGTCGCATATCAAAAAGAATGAGGAATGCTGGCTTCATCCAAACTGTTTCCCATCGCGCTCCCTCTCCAAACGTGCTAGCCGATCATCCAGATCAACAGAAGCAAAAAATTGCCAATGGACATGGGAGGGAAGTCCAAATTAAAAGCTGTAGCTTTTGATGGCTTGCTTCTTATCTCTTTTCTTCTCTCTCTTCATTAGTTAGTTATATGCTACGGGCCGCTGATCAGGTCATGAAGTGTTCGTTGATTCTGCGTAGCCGGCCCTTTTTCGTTTGGCAGGTAACTTATGACGGCTACAATTGGGTAAGTTAGTTAAGATGCCAGGGAATACCTGACTAACTAGGGGCAGAGGTCGGTCACAGTTAGGCCAATACATCTTAATCAGCCAGCGCGTAGTCAGACACCAGGTCTGACCGCCTTGGATTATGGCTGTTAAGGCGCGATGCGGAAAACGTAGATCGTTGGTCGTCCGTCGCGGAAGCAAACTATGTAGTTAGTTAACCAACGAGTGGTCAAGTTAAACCAATGGACATGGCATCATTTGATCTGGGACTACGGGGTTGTATTTATGGATCATCCATCATCAGCCTTCAGGTTCCCAGCGCGTAGCGAAACAACCGCCCCGAGCAACGCTGCCGGCTGCACCTATCGCTTCTCCGGGTCCCCCTTGTGTTGCTACTCGGGACTTGTTTTGGTATCTAACTGCAGAGAAAACTGGCTTTGCTGTTTTACGCAAGGCCCAATCCAAATACATATCAGAACTCCCTCCCTGTACAACTATGCATATGAAGTTAGCAAGTTATACGAAAAAGACGCAAGCCTCTTCTTCGTCCCTTTTCTTTTCTTTTCCCATAACTACGGTAGTTAACTAGTTATCGGGGGGGGATCCATATTCCCATGAGTCTTCCAGTAATCGGTACAGCCCAATTCGGGAGAAGTTGCGGATTCTAACCATTCCAGCTGTTCGATCGATCCATGATGGACGTCCCGTCAAACGTCTAATGCAAACATGGCAAACTAAGGGTTTGATTTTCGATTTATGAAGTTTCAGATTGTTGATCGAGTGTCATGTGACTGAACCACGTCCCCCCTGTGAAACCCCTGTGGAGCATCTCCGTGGCCTTTGAGGTTGGAACCTGCCAACCCGGGGGAAGGGAGGGAAACCTTGGGAAGGGGTTTGGTTCTCTCCCTGGAGGCTGGGGCTTGCATAACTAGTTACCCGCGAACAAGGGGAAAAAAAAAGAGACTTCTTCCTCATCTCTCTCTCTCCTTGGCACTGGGCAGAAGAAGGCAGTCATCATCGTCATCACAATTTTAAGGGAATTGTCAGCTCATCCCAAACATAAAAGAAATAAAAATAAAAAAGCGTAATTTTAAACTAATTAACTGGACCTCTCTCTCTCTCTCTCTCTCCACCCTCCCCCCCCCCC
>LJPK01000817.1:99854-115083 GCA_001430945.1 Amauroascus niger | reverse complement strand
ATCTTGACCCCGAACCTCCCTCCTTTCCCTTCCTCCCCAATAATAAACAAATTCAACCCGACAACACCGTACCACTGCCCATTGGCAAGCTTCTTACGCCTTCTCTTCACTGTCATTACCACCACCACCAAAAACGGTCGGTCGCTTCCTCGTTTCTTCCCCTCGTTGTTCGGCCCGCTGCTCGACCCGGTTGCCAGTTACGCAGCCTCCACGTTTTTTAACTCCGCCGATCCCCCCTTTCGTGCCCGTAAACCAACTACATACCTACCTACCTGCCTACCTACCTACGTAGTCAAACGACCACTCGTCCTCTTCTCTCCCCGTCCGCCGACCCTTCTTCTCTTCCCTCTCCGCTCAGCCAAAGCCGATCACGATGCGCTCGAGCGTCTGATATCTCCATTGACTGAGCTTCGATTGTGGCCGTAGACTCCGTCTGGTTTGCCCTGTGCGTACAGATGGAGGTCGGCTTGGGGTCAACATACTAAGTTTCCTCGGCTCATTGTCCGCAAATGAAGGTATTGTTGGACGTCTGGAAATGAGAATCTGTTTGCCCTTTTCCCCTTTCCATTGCTTATTGGGACTTGTGCTAACTCGTGAATGGCAATATTGTCTCTGTCTAGGGAAAACCCTCTTGTTGGAGACACCCGCGTTCTTTGTATAATACTTGTTTTTTTCACTGGTTTTTCCCTCGCTCGCTCTCCATCTTCAACCTGTCTACCTGTGAGTGCCATAGCCAAACCAAGAAGAAAGGGCCCACTGTTCCTCAGTCAATCCAAACATCGCATCGCATCATATCGTATCGCACCATATCGCATCGTCCCTCCATCGCCCTGGTGATGAACATTCTGTGGGCTTCCGTGCACTACCCCTCCGTCGCCGAGCATCTGCTGAACACATTCCCCTCTTCTCTCTCTCTCTTTTTCTCTTTCCCTCTTTCTCTCTCCATCTTCTTCTCTCACTTTTTCCTTCCTCTCATCCCCCATCTGCTCTTTTCCAGCCATTGCTTCCACCTTTTGTTGCTGTGGCCATTGTTCGTCAACTCCCTTGTCCAGCTCTGCTCAGGTTGCTTCCCTGGTATCTGCTTCTTTGTACCTCGATTGCTCATAATCTGCTTTGAAACCCCTGCTGATTTCGGCAATTTTCTCATAGTCAAGATCCCAATTGACTCTCCCGTCTTTTTGAAATCAAGAACTTGGACCGTCAGCAATGGCATCAACTCTCGTCCTGGCGCTCTTGTACGTCCTTGCACTCCTCCAATTGTGCATCCAAGCCAAAGAAATTGAGATCTACTACTGCTCCCCCGTCAATACTGGATCAGACTTCGACCCTGGTAGGCCGTTTCTCACGAGTTTCCCCCCGTTGTCGCTACATCCATTGCTAATGCTTTCTTTGTCAACAGTTATGAGCAACTTTCAGTCAAACGGACGATGCCGTGAGACATGCATCGGTAAATACGCGTTTGCGATTTTGCAATACAAATCTTGCTGGTGTTCGGACGCCGCTCCCGGAGATACCACTAGTATCGGCTCCTGCAACGACGCATGCCCTGGATACCCATCGGACAAATGCGGAAATCGCAAAGAGGACCTTTATGGATACATCCAACTTGATAAAAAACCAACTACCACCATAGTCCGTTCGACCACTTCGTTGGTTAGTACCCTGGGACCCGGAACAGTTGCCACCCCAACTTCCATTTTAAATTCGTTTTCCAGTTTGATTATTTCGTCACATAGTCATTCTTTGGCGACATACCTTTCTCTCTCCAGAGTAGTGCCGCTGCTACCTGGGGAACTGGGCACAAGTTCTCGTGATGTTTCAAGGATAGTTTTAACCACTCTTTTACAGACTGGTTCTACCTCTCCTTATACATCTCCCTCATCTTTTTCAATCTCTACAGACCGTATAACGGTTACTGTTACCGAATTGCAGACTACTACATTTTCTACTTCATCAGTATGAATAATCTCCCCTGCGAGCCCTATAAACAGGCTCTTCTCCCTTGCTTTTGTCCTTGCATACCCGCCTGTCTTGGGGATGAGACCGTGTTTTTGTATTTACGCGCAAAACATGCTTCATTTCAATGATATCCCATCTGACGACGTCTCTAAACTCTAGGCAACCACCGAATCTTCCAACTCGCAAACCGCAAGCGTGACTACTGAGACTGTTCCGGGAGGAATTGCGACGGTCACAATCCCAAACAACATTCCTGTCCATACGTCTGAGCCTTCCGAAGGCAAGTCCGGTTTAAGCGGTGGTGCTATTGCCGGAGTTGTTATTGGTGCTTTGGCTGGCATTGGCTTTTTCGGTGCTTTAGGCTTGTGGCTGTTCTACCAACGTCGCAAGGAAAACCAAAAGCAAGAACCAGACCTTGACCCGGATTTCTTGGATCCTTTCAACGAACGACCCACTCCGACTCCATTTTTCCGCCCTCCCCATCTAGGTGTCGAAAAAAGCCGCACTTCGTCGAATCTGGCTGTTCCAAGCTCGAGGGATACGCGTTTGAAGAATGGTATCTACCCTAATGGAAGTCGCCGTAGCAATGTCTCACTCCAGGATAACCAGGATTATTCTCGACCTGTCTTGCGGGTGAGTCTGGATCAAGGCTTGCCTTAAATGCCTATAGCGCCGATAGCTAACCAATTGAACCACAGTTGACCAATCCCGATCCACCTGAGTTTCGTTAATTTAGTGTATCTCTCAATGTGTTCCAGATGAGAGATAGCACAGAACATGCCGATCTTTAATACTTGAAAACGAATCTCATTACGGTTGTTGGTTCCTTCTTTTCCTGCGAGGTGCATTAAAGCTAGACGGCGTCGTGCAACCTCTTCAATATTCCAATACCCGACTTATCTGCCATGACTTTGACGGCCAGCTTATTCTCAGGCTCCCAACTTTTCATCAGGATGAGTCAACCACTTTAGCATTCCGATTTCTCTCCAATGGGACTTTGACTCTGCATTACCCCTTGGTCAAACAGAACGATTGTTTACTTCTTAGTGATTATTGATTGATCTTTTTTTCCCTTGTTTTTAATCCACGTGGGCATACCGGCGAAACAAAAAAAAAAGTGTTACTAACTTACATCTCGGCGTTGGCGGGGCAATGTCAATAATGGTTCTTCGGGATGCACTGAGGTGCTTTGGTTTTCTGGTTCAGTTCCGCTGTTCGAGGCTCTTGTTTCCATACTTGATTCTACTTGCCTCCTCACATGTACTACTCATAAGTCTTGCGTTTTATTCGATGCTGTTAACTGAGATTCGCAAAGCTTTGTGGCTATTTCGTCTGTTAAATTCTCGAAATGCCATGTGAACCTAGTGATTCCAATAAAACCTTCAGTATTATGTCTTGTCTTTGGTTTTAGAGTAGCGCAGAGTCAATCGAACCTTACATCCCGGGTAGCTATCCATACCACCTGCATGGAGTATGACTCTAAGCTTTGCGCTAGAGCAGAGCCTCGCTGGGATCCCCGGTTTCTTCAAAAGCCTAGCTCTCACTGCCGGTTGTTCTTGTGAGAGTATCCCAATTCTTTGAACCACGTATCGATCCAGTTGTTCACGATTTCGATATATCTCGATTCCTGACCGAGGCTTGCCTACAGACAAACCTTGATGACAAGGAGATTCCAACAGGAAACACTTCATTGGACCACGAGCCCGAGTTTATAGAAGACCGTGGGTGACGTCGAATGATTTGAAATGACCAGCTATACAACTCGCTCTCTTCAATATCATTTTAGTTTAGCTATGTCTTCGTCACTTGGCGCGAAGGTGGATCCGGCCATGCGGGAAAGATTTCCAGGGTACTGAATATATCTAAGCATTGGGGAACCGTGGACACTTGACCGGCAACAGTAAGTTTTTTTCAGGAACAAAATTGGTTCTCTCAATTTCTAACCAGGGTACAGTTAGGTAGTTATTAGGGGCATAAGGTCTGCAACTAAAAGGGATCGAATCCGGTTTACGAGTCCAACAGCGTGCTCGATAACAACACCGTGCCTGAGTTTTGATTAACTCGATACTTTGACATGACAAAGGCGCCCCTTGCTTTATTGATGTATTCTGGTGGCAGATTCTTCAAGAATCGCTGTTTGGTATTTTGGATCATGAAGGTGGAATCCACTCTATTCGTTTTCCATCTCCAGATCTATTATCCTAATAATGCTTCCCTATGCGAAGCTTCAGAAATATACCAATTGGATTTACACCTAAGTTTCGGAACCTGCCTTTCTTCTCAATGGGGTCTCGTCTCTTGCTGCACTGGGCATAAAACGTCTCCAGTTCTGCGATAAGCAAGATTGATGATTAACTACGTTGCCGACGGACTTTTCCCCGGGTCTCATTGGCTTCATCGGGCGGAAAGATTCAGGCTACACCAAAAAAAGACCTTCAGAGGAGTATTCAAAAGGGCCCGGTCCAGCGCTTTCTTTACAGAATGAATCTGCGAAGAATCACCAACTCCAATTTCGAATAAAAGAAAATGTAAAAAGAAAATTTCAACTGCATCGGCCGGGAATCGAACCCGGGGCCCGTCGATGGCAACGACGGATTTTACCACTAAACCACCAATGCTGATTCTTGGCATTCTTTGCCAATGAGAGGCAACTTGATGTGCCCATTTGTCATGGATAACCTCTTCTACCGCGACTCCACTATCTATGAGGACATTCTGCTTCAATATCCATATACGAAGGCTTCATCGTGGGAAATTCTAACAAGGCTGGCGGAAAGGTGGGATTTGTGAGAAACGGCAAGCTAGAAGACCGTTCATAATATCTTACACTCGCATGGATGTAGCAGCTCTTAGAGACTGCGGTGACTCTAGAGGGCGTAGGGTACGCTCGTGGAGACATCAGCCCTTGAAACATCCTATTCGAACAAGACCAGCTTTGATTAATCAATTTTGACCATGCGCTCAAGATGGAGAGGAAGTAGAGGTTGGCTTTGAGTCGTAGTTACGCCGTCGCAAAGTGAGATATGGTATAGCTGGACTGACGCTGAACAATTTGCTTTGGGGCCAATATTCCGATTCAAGCAATGGAAACAAAGGAATATGTAGATATAAATGGAGTGGAACGAGTAAATAGGCCGTATATCCCCGGGAGCAGACTTCACAGACCTGGTCGATGCGACCGCCAGCGACTGCTGGCAAGAGGGAATTTGAGTCCATCGCGGCACTCGCAAGGCGGGCTCATTGTCGCGTTTGACAAGAGTCTCGAAGAAAAGAAGATGAAATGTGAGCAGCGCTCAACGGTTTTACAAGCAGCTATCATCTTCACACCCATCTCGAAATATGGTTTTCTTTCAGATGTCAATATAAGCAAAGAAGTTTGCTTCGATCCTGAACTTCGCAACCTCCATGGAATTCTCAGCTACCCAGAGGCGCTCAGGTTGTCTCATACCCCTTTTCCTAGTTTCTCACAGGCAAAACCATCATCTTTTCAGGACTTCCTATATCCAGCTCCAAGGTATGATGTCCATGACGTGCATGAATACCAGGAGAAAGAAACTGTGGACTGGTAAGGAGAAGAGGACACGGTATACTGGGTAGGATCCACCGCAGGCGGGCATACAACTGCGAAGAATTGGAAACTATTCCAGTGACAAAGAGTTGCGCTGCTGGCACAGGATAAGGACCGAAGCATACAACTCTTGAAGAAAGTGATGGAGCCAGAGGCTAATGGCAGCAAGTACGACGCTTACACATGGCAGCCGTACAACTTAACGATGGCGGAGATTTCCCTTCTTCTCAATATGCGGGTTTTCGGTATGATTCAGTGCGAAGACGACACATGCGAAGATCAAAAGGCAGCTTTCAACGTCTTCGGACCGCGAAACCGTTTAACGCTGAGCTATCGCCCCCAGTATAAATTTAATCTTGATCTTGACGGTAACGGTCGAAGTGGTCGATTCTCAAACAGGCCATTCTCCAGGACTGGCATGATGACTGTGGTTCCCTGGGTCTATTATATCCCCGTGAGCATGAACCTGATGGGCCTCCCGAGAATTGTAACAAAGAATTGCCATGAATAGATGGGAGTGGATGGGGAAAGGTTCTACGAAACCCAGGGAGACTTCAAGCTGACGTTTTGGAGACCGCTTCTGGAATATGGGCGGGATAGCACAGCTTTAGGAATAATCTGTATAATGGTTGGTTTGTAGCGGAGAGGGGGAAGCGTACCTAGGAGCGCTGTAGTTTTTGTGTTGAATGGCGATGGAACGGATGAGGAAGACGTTGATTTGCCGGGATAGTTTTGCCCTTTCCGGGATGGTGGGAGAAACCAAACTTCGTGAAGAAACTTCGCAATTCCAGCCAGATTGCACCCCCCCTCCCGACGAACTGGTGCTGCCAGAATCAACAACGACATAATTAATTGATCTCGGCCAAAGAACGCGATCTTTTTCCCAATCAGGAGACCAGATCCTCCACGAGACTGGCAGCATTGCTCGATCCTGGCCTGGATTTTGGCCAAACTGATCCCCTGACCACCAGGTTGTCCAGCTGCCTCCTGGCCACGGCGGAATACCCAGTCTTCAGTTGGCGGCTGATTGGCTTAGTTAGTTACCTGTTAACTACAGCAGTGACTGACAGGGGCTTGTACCTCTTACCGGCGGCGCTGGACGTTGCGGGGAATGCCAGTAGCACCACCACGGATGGGCGCTCCCAGTCCTGTTGCTATACCCAACCGCTGTGCTTCGTGGCGGTTAAACGCTGTGAAATTGTTTCCGCTTTCTGATAAGTCCAGGAAAATCTCTAGATACGAGTGTGTAGTACATAGCACAACTCCTCCCAGCGTGGTGGAGAATAAAAATGTCATGATATCCCATTGATTCGCAAGCGACATCCCTTCTTCATCTCAACCTTAGACGCAACGTCGAATTTTGTGGAGCAGTTGCACTTGCAATCACCTTAACCTGGTCTCCTAACAAGTCCCTTTTGGCTGTCCATCTCTATCTCGAATTTATCTCTGGTAACCGTCGGGGCTGTACAAGCTGATTTCGAGGGGCCCTTTTGTTGTTATTTGCCTCGACTTGCCTGCACAGGGTACTGGTGTTTTTGCAGTTGGTTTCCTTCCCCCTACCGCGATGCACAAACTGCTCCGGTGAAGCCAACGCCGCAGCAGCTTTTCTGTTCTGTCTTCCTTTCTCAAATCAACAACGCCATGCAATTTTGCTTCTTGCAGTCTATCTGTTGTCCTGACTAGTGATCTTGCTGGTGCTTCCCCATCGTTCTCATCATTGATACCAATTCTAGGGCTTCGATCCTATATCGGTAAACTCTTTTCAAAATCCGTAGGGGATTGCGCTGCCTCACTCACGCTTCGCAATATTGAGCCCAGCTTGACCTTGGCTACCAGTAGCAGAACGCATGGATTCTCTGGTAGCAATGGGAAATTCTTTTTATTTATTTGGTGGGTTCTTGGTCGCGCTCACAGCGACCTATCTGATCCTAAACAAAACGCAGCGTGAGCGCTTTGTTTGTGGATTGAAAAGCCGTGGCCGAAAGGTTTCGTCGGCAGGGACTCCACCTCGAGACATCGCCTCCGAAAAGCAGGCTCCCAGCGCTCCTTATAAGGAGAGTCTCCCACCATTACGTCGGGAAGCATTATACGATGTTTCTAAAACGGGCACTCTGGAAAGGGACGTTCTATCTCCAAGAGACTTGAGCGAAGTGGAGGTGGTTCAGTCAATGCTACCGATGACCGAAAATTATCAGACTTGTACGGAAATCAAGTTCACCCCCCTTGGGTTCTCGACCAAAGAAATTAAGGCGTTGGGAGATTTTCCCGACTACGCAACCCTGAGTGGCGTTCCCTTACCAAAAGCCTACAGCGAGTTCGACATTGACAAAGCTTTGCCCAGGCCGTATCGGCCTTTTCGTTGGAATTATCACCAAACTATGTGTAAGCATGATTGAAACATTTCCCTGGCTAAGTTGATAGTTCGCTAACGGGAAACTGAAGCACTCACGAAAATGGAGCCAGATTGGTGGCTTGAACTCGAGAACACATATAAGAGCCGGATTGTGGAGCGAAGAACACTCCATGCCAAATATGGGAAAACGGTTCTCAATAACCTTCCGGGATCAGAGCTAGTTTGTAAGGAGCTCATGGAGATGGTGATACAGTTCCTTTGTGCCAGGTACCCCCAATACTTCTCCCTTTCGAATGATAAAAGATACTTTACAAACGGCATTTTGGATACAGTCGATGACCTTCATAGAAAGGATCCCCTTGTAGTTTTGATGGACAATGTGCCTGAAGACTTTGGCATTATGCTGAGAGACGATAAAACCGGGTATTACTTCTTACGCGCGGGAGTGATCTGTTCTTCTCTGGGATGGAACTTAGGCACGAAGATGGGTATGCAGCTCTGTGAGATCCATGAACCGATCCCAGACTACAAGGAAAAAATGCAGTTCTCCATGGATCGGTATGTTTTCACTTTCCCCTCTTTAAATTGAGATCGATATAAAATCCATTTTCTAAACGAACTATTCAGATATTTCACCAAAATGCCAGCTGACAAACCTATACAACGCGGCTCATGGGGTCTCGAGGTCGAACAACCCCTCTTCATGCCTCCCGGGGACGCCCACGAACTCCATCGCCTCTCCCAATCTGACTCTCTTCAACTTTCCTCCTGCCATCTTCGCGTCGATTGGCAAACCCTCCGTCGTCTCCCGCTCTCTGGCGCGATCATATTCAACTTTAAAGCACTTTTCACGCCGGTTTCAGAGTTACGCGACGAGCCGGGCATTCCGGCTTTGGTGGCGAAGGTTCTGAAGGAAGGAAACAAAAATATTATGAAATATAAGAACACATGGCATGTGGAGCATGTCGTGTTGCCGGCGTTGGAGCAATGGGCGAAAGAGCAAGAGAAGAATGGCATAGTTGAGAAAGATTGGAAGGTTACAACTTTGGAGGATAGTCCATATTTCAAGGGATGGGAGGAGAAGTGGCATCGTCAGCAGGGATTTTAGGCTGCTTTGGGGATCATTTATTCTTCTTCAATCCGTTTTTGCGTAGTTGATTTGAAATTTTCCGTTGTGTTCCATTATATAAGAAGCAATCCAGGCGCATTGCGATAATCCGCCGTTAAAAGGCATTTAACAGGGGTCAGTCTGGTCGGATGACAAGCGATGATTGAAGCCAACAGTTGCTTATGCTCCAATCCTTATGCTCCGATCAGGTGGCTCTGCAAATATGTGAAGAAAGGAGAGAATTGGCCCCAGTCATCACCGGTACTAGCAAAACCGGCTATTAAGCACACCCCATTTTCAGACAATACAAAAACGAAATGTATGTCGCGCCTGTCGGTTAGGTTTCGCGAAGAAATTGCCAGAGAAGAACTGATTCCAGCATCCGCAAACTGCCTTAGTGATAAGGCTGTTCGTTCTTCCGTAGATGACCGTCGGGCAAAATGGCCACTGCAGGATTCATTGATCGAGTATCTATAGTTGACAGGTCTGCCGAGGCAGTAAACCGGAATCCTCGATAACGGTCTTTTTCGACCTAGAAGGCATCATCGGCGAGTTTAAGAGTATGCTCTCAATCGTCTCCGCGCTCCGCCCCCCTTTCACTCACTTCTCCATCACTATTGGAGTCGCTCTCTCTGTCAAGATCTTCCAGCTCTTCACCAAGCGGACTGATTCTTTCCTCCAACATATCCAAATCCTCCAAAATTCGTCTCGCCGGTAGCTTCCACAAACTCGTACCACAAATGCGATCCTTGGTGATCAGGTCATCCACGAACTGATCCACATGCGTCAACACAAAGCCATCTTTCGTTCTCCTCTTCAACTTCCTATAGTCCGACAGCAACGGCTCCAGAGCCTTGTACACTTCCACCGGCTCAAACGTTAAACGAATATAGAATGCCGCAAGCGCGCGTAGATATTTGAAATCTCCAACCGCCTTCAATACGGCAGCCCCTTCTCCATCATCATCGTCGTCATCGTCTGCTGGGTCGTGAAAGTTCAAGTACTCCAGCACAATTTCCTTCTCGGGTGCAAGCTGCAGTAGCTTGAAAGCCAGACAGAGAAACGGCGTCGGCTTCTGGTTGGCACCGTATGTTCCACCGATGTAGCCCAGCTCAATAGCTCGGTCGCAGAGAGTGGCGGCATTTAGACCGAAGCATTGTTCTTTCCAGTAGTAGGAATCTGTGATGCGGTCGCGGACGGCCTTTTCGAAAAGAGTGGCGGGGTTGACACCGCGGATCAACGGGCCGGCATAGCCGCGATTGTCAAGGAGAGCGCTTGCGTCGGCGCGATGGGTGGACATTTGAGTGCGGATATTGGCAAACGCGTGGGAGGATCACTTGCTGGAGATGATGGGTCGTCAAGTTATTTTTTTTTGAAGCTTTCTTCTCTGGTTCTAAGGTCGTGAAACAATACAAGGACGTAACTTTGAGACGGTAAGTTTTGTGAAAAAGCTTATCGATAAGGCGGTTGTCAGGACAACGCGGTGAGGCAAAACATTGACGTATTGTTCAGATTTACCAAATTGCAAAAAAGGTCCTCCGTCTCTAGCAATATCGATGAGAGAAAAGAATGCCAGTTGTTAGTTCTGATGCGAGAAAGGCCTTACAATCGTTTCTATTGCTTTTGCAGTCTCTGATGTTTCTTAAAACTCTCCTGTCTGGATACTCAGGCGCTGCCCCCTAAGCCGGAACCTTCGACGAAGCCATGGTACTTCTGACCCCCGGCGCCATCTCGGTCGCTATATCAACGTCAATTATTGGGCTATTCACATTTATTCTCTTTATATCAGGCTATGTGCTACAGCAGCAGTCAGTTCGAAAGATACAAGCTGCACTGCCCAGATACACAGCACCCGCTGCTGCACCAACCGTCATCCCCACAAGCCCAACGCCGCCCGGAGCATTGAGCCAGGGCGGTTCCCCGATTATTCGAGAAATAGTCATCACTCAAGGGAGGCAGAAGCCTACAAAGCCATCCGATACATCCCCAAACTACGAGCAAGAGCGGCATCAAAATCCGATAGACAGCAGCATAGAGAAGGACAATGTGAACGGACAAGCCTACCTTCAGATATTATCCAAACCAAGCCCGGCGGACATATGCTCGACGCTCCTTTTTGCTAGAGCACTGGCCTCAAACAGCACTCTTCCCGCGGATCGAATAATCATCTATCCAGAATCGTGGGACGCGAATTCCCCGACAACCGATGTCGCGGCAGCACTACGTGTTCTTCGCGCATCCAGCGCACAATATAATGTTACTCTATATCCAATAGACATGAATGACCCAAAAGATCGATATCCCTCAACAACTCGTTTGTTAAAACGGGCATCGGCCAAGCTAGAAGCCTATGAACGGGTTCTTTATTTACGGGCTCCGGGAATGGCCGTCGATATGGGAAAGATCGATGAGCTGATGCATCCCACAGATAAAGACGACCCACCACCGCGGCGGTGGTGGATGCTCAACAGAGCTTGGAAAAGCCAAGCAAAAGCGTGGATTCCTACCAGAACGGATATCACAACGGCTGATTTGCCGTCTGCCGTCCTCATCGTATCAAAGTACCTTCGGCCTGGGATGCTGTCGAGCCGGTCACATGTACTTGGGCCATCGGCGTTACGGAACCGTGTAGATTCCGTTACGGGCGCGCTGGACCGCCACGGGAAAGGCGCCCGTGGAGAAGAGCCTGCATATGTGTATTTTGACAAGAATAGAAATCGACTCCAGGAGCGGAAGAGCATGTATTATTTAACCTGGAGGAAAGAACTGGGGGGCGTTTGTCAAGGAGTTGATTTAAATGACTGATCTATATATTTGCATGCTGGGTTGGAGTAGATATGGGTTCATTTTTCTTTGGGGGGTGGTTTTTGGCAGAGGCAAGGCTGCTCATTTGGTTTAATGGGTTTGATTATGATATATGATTTCAAAATTTGGGATTCTTTGGGCGTCTTTGTGTCAAGTTTGGCGGGAACGGGAGGCAGCCATCTATGGAGCGGTATCTTAACATAGCTACCCAGGCATGAGATATAATGCTTTTGACGATCCTAAACTGTCATTGAAGTATGATAATATGGTTCATGTCCAAAATATTATCCATAATGTCCTCATGCTAAACACAACCGTGACTGCGCAGTTTACCGTAAAAATGCCCGACATCTACAATCCTCAACGCCCGCAGTAGAAAAAAAGGGGGTATATAAGAGAAAAATAAAGACAAGCCTAACCGGGAAACGCCGCTGTCCTGAACCAGATCTAGGCCAACATTGCGCGGCGCTCAAGTGGGGATGCCAATTTCATATCCTAGCATTACTTCCGTGGTTGCACCCTCCCAACCTCTATTGCCGCTTGCAGAAATCAGATATCTACATGCTGAGTCCAGGTATAGTTGGGAAATAGTTCCGGTACGGTGACCGGGGATGATGAGAAATGGTACCGTTGAATGGCGAGAGGATTGATCGCTTTGGAGGTCATAGAGGCGGAGAATGTCATGAGATGCGCTTTTTAATAGTTAGCCAAGTAACTTTTGTACAGCGAGAAAAAAAGGATCAAAGGGACGGAGGCACATACCAAATCAGATGTCTTCCATTAGGCATTGCTTTTAGGGCTGATACCGCGCCACTCCCCTGGGGAAATCTAAATGTCCGCTGAGCTTCTCGCAGGCCCTTGTGTAAGCTATACTCTTCCACAGTTCCGTTACGACGCCCAGCGTAGATATAATTCCCATCCGGCGACCAGCAGGCATTCATACACCAAGGTGGGGCGTTTCGGGAAACTATCCGGGCAACTGGATTCGGCTGTCTCCGATCCCAGACACGTATCGTTCCGTCAATGGACGCACATAGGAACGTCGTGTCACGGGCGACGTTTGGACTAGGCTCGTGGAATGAATCCGTTATTGTTTTTGAGTCGGTCGAAGGTTCCAAATCTTCCGCGTGAGGAAGGCCATTGGTCAATAGCTCTGTGGTGCCATTAGGGATGTTGCTGTCAGGCGGTTGTTCGTCCTGGGTGCCTGGGACAGTCGCGGAGTCAGAGGCGGGTTGGTGATTAAGCGCCCCATTCAGCTGAGCGTCTAGTCCTTTTTGCGCGTTTGCTTCTTCTTCCTCCTTATCTTGCCGTATGCCATTTGTGATTGCTTGAGACATTTCATCGTCGGCGTCTGGTTCGGCAAACGCACCGCCAGACGGGACTTCTGTGTCGCCGGCGCCATTGTTGTCTCCAAATAATGAATCAGTTTCGAAGAGGGAGTCAGCCGGGGAAGTTGCCGATTGATCCACCCCGGCCCCCGAAGCCTGCGCATTCGTCCTGCCATTGACTGTATTAGAGTTAGGGGCGTTTCTCGGTTCGTCATTACTGGATGAAAATGTACCATTTGTCGTTGGGTACTCTCCACTCTCTTGTGGCACAGGCAGAGCCGACTCGGGTCGAATTTCGATCCCACATATTTGCGCAACGGAAGCCCCGAATGCTCGTCGAGTTTGCCCGGTGTTCAGGTCCCAGTCAAATACTTTCTTGTCCCAACTTCCAGATAGTAAGGATTGTTCATCTGAAGTTAGGGAGAGAGTAGATACAGCGGAGGTATGCTGGTGAAGAAGAGCGATTTCCTTCCCTTCGTCGTGCCGTACCGATTGTAATCGAATACCGCCAAATTCCAGGCCGGAGAGAAGCCACAGGCCCTCTGACTGCGAAGCCAAGGAGTATACCGGCGATAGCGAATTTCCGTCCATGTTTTCCCAGTATGCTGTCAGCACTCCCGCTTTCACCACGCTGTCGACGAATGGATGCCTCTGGGCGACAGTCAACATCAGTTTGCTGTTGATCGAGTCAGCCCAGTTAAACTTTCGAATGTACCCATCGGACCCTCCGCTGAACACCCAGCGCATATCCGCTGTGGCAGTGACTGCATTGATCGAGGTGCTGTGCGGTGCTGCCGTGGTGGGCACGATGTCGTATGTAGAGGCGGTCAGTGTCTCCGGCGGGAGAACCGGGCGTAGGGGCAAGGAGGCAGCCGGTGTAGCGGTCGACGGCGAAGGCTGGGTAAGGACAACCTGCGGATTCTGAGTGTTTTGGCTCTCAGAGGCGATGCTCGAGTTGGAAGGGCTTTCGGGATCCGGGTCGACATCCATGTCATCGGCATCTCTCATGGTCTCGTCCATGTCGTTGTCGGAGCTGCCGTCTTGTGACCCTGAAATGGAGGGCGGAATAAGTTAGGTTGGACGATGAATAACTAACTGCTTGGGTTACGGCTGCTTACCCACGAGGTCACGATCCTCCTCCTCCTCCATCATTGAAGGCATGGGATGTCTTTTGCGAATGCGACTCTCCTCTTCTGCCAGTCTTAGTTGAACCTGCGAATGGGAGATTGCCGAAGTTCAGATATTCATGCAAGAAGGATTGTCATCTGAAGCAATCAGATAGAAGAACTTAGATTATGAAAAGCAAAGTAGATATGACATATTATGCAGTTAACTACCCAGCGGCGATATCACAACATGATCAGTATAATTGACTAGTTTACTACATCAGAGGAAGCCCCGTTTTGTTATCATTCATTCTCACCTCTTCAACCAATCTTAAGCTTCAGTTTCTCGGATCCCGGAGAAAGAAGCACTCCGACTTGACTCAGTTAACTAGTTAACTTGTTGAAGACTCCTTTGTTTGCTCTGATCCATCCATATCGAATGAATGATATTTGTCTAGTGGTCTTTGCTTCTTCCTGCCGGATTGATAGCTACCATAACACATAACTAGTCTAGACTTCTCCTTTTAAAAGCAGCAATGGGCAAGAGGGCGTGTCGACCAGAAGAATTGGCCCGTGAGAGACGACAGCGCGCCAGAGCAAGCGAAGAAAGAAAAGACAAGACGCGTCTTTGTCTGGTGGAAGTGCAATCGCCCGGCAATTCCCTTTTAACATGCGGGCTGATTAATTATGGAAAGAAAATTTTCCTGCTTCTGTTGTTTGTCTTGTCTCTTCCTGTCAAAATATTGTTTTTTGTTGCTCTGGAGGAAAATCCAACACAGAGCTGCTTCTACACACCTTTTTTTTTTTTTTCCCCAACCACCTGGTGCTCCTGCGGACTCCTCAACGGGTTATCTGCTTTCCAGGTGATTGCTTCTTCCGGAGTGAAGAAGAAAAAGAAAAGCATTCTTTGGAATTGGGATTGTCTTGAAACAGCAGAGTCTTGCTGTGAATCCAACCCAGCAGGCCAAAGAGGCTTCCTTCCCTGCTCTCCCCCACCCCCCC
>LJPK01000817.1:0-99740 GCA_001430945.1 Amauroascus niger | reverse complement strand
CCCCCTCTCTGGTGTCCTGGATCTCCCTTCACTTTCCCCTCCTCCCTTGGACGTTGTTCTTCTTCCTTTCCATTGTCTTGCCACTCAGCCTTCCAGCTCTGCATTTCTCTTTGATCTCCCTTGTTGAGCAGCAAAGGCCGTTCTGTCTACAGTCTGTTGCTTTACGCACAGCTGCGCCACCTCTCACTGGTTTCTTCTTTGCCTTTCCTTCTGTAGTTCGAATAGAGCTGTGAGCATTGCCAGAGACCTTGCAGGGACCGAAATCCTTTCGCTCAAGTTCTCTTTGTGATTACCGTGAGTTTATATGTCAAAGCAAGCTTTGATCAATGCAGTCTCCTTAATTCTTTTAGCAATCCTTCCTCCATTTAATCCAGCGAGTGGTAGCTGATTTGGACTGAAGGAGGATGGCACCTAGATACATCGGGCCGCCATGGCGAGGAAAGGCACCTGCAAACGGACCACCACTTTCGGCGCCATTGAATACAAAGATTAGGGCATACGTAAAAGCTGCCAATGGTGTCGCGATGCCTGGATCGTGGACAGCAGAACCTGAGCTTCCATCGTCTAACGAGATCCTCGGCATTGATGATGATATTAACCCTGGTGACGCCGTCCTTCTTTTGCCAAACCAAATCAATGGTCCCTGGGAGTCCCGGGATACTTACCTGAAAGCACATTATGAGCTTCTGCGTGAAGATGCGGTTGCTCCCCTACGGGATGCAGTTGCTTATGTCCACCAAGACCCTCGAATGAAAGATACTATGGATGTTTGCATCTATGAAAAGGTGAGACTTCCGCTTATTCCTCTTAAGCGCTCATAATAGACACTAATAGCTTGTCCGATCAGGTCCATATCGTGGGGTTAACTTGCGCCCAGGCAGGGATTGCGGTGAGGGTTCGGTTCTCAACTGCCCGAGCAGGCAAGAATATTGCCTGGGATTATTCCCAAAGACTGACAACTGGTAAAATTGTTGCATTGACCCCTGCTAATGATGGCTTTAAAAATCGCTGCGTTGTTGCTGTAGTCGCAGCAAGACCATTGGAAGCCGTCAAGTCGCATCCGTGTGAGATTGACCTCTTCTTCGCCAACCCAGACGATATAGAGTTTGATTACCAGCAGGAATGGTTGATGGTCGAATCCCGGAATGGATACTACGAGGCCTCAAGACATACCCTCATGGCGCTCCAGAAGATGAGTGCAGAAAGGTGCGCCCATCATCTCTCCATTCTTAAATTTCTTTCATCGCTAATAAGAAACATAGCTTTCCCCTCTCCGAATATATTTGCGATCTCAAGCATAACGTCGAGCCGCCGGAGTATGTCAAGCAAAATTCTGCTATTGACATGACAAGCCTATTCCCTCTTCCAAACGGACAGTCACGGATAAACGTGCTAGAAGAATGGCCAACCCCACCTAAGAATCTCGATTCGTCACAATGGAAAGCACTGCAGCAAATCTTGACCAAAAGATTGTCTATTATTCAAGGTCCTCCTGGGACTGGAAAGACCCATGTTTCCGTTGTCGCGCTCAGGGTGCTTCTTTCAAACATGGGCCCAAGGGACCCTCCGATCATCATTGCTGCACAGACGAATCATGCCCTCGATCAGCTACTTCGACTTGTTTCAGACTTTGAGCCAAATTACGTCCGACTCGGTGGTAGAAGCATTGACCTAGAGATTCGAAAACGAACCGTGTTTGAGATGAGTAGGAAATATAACGTCCCATTTATTACTGGAGGAGCACTGGGCCCAGCAAGGAAGCAGCACAAGCTTCTAGTGGACCAGCTCATAGGTTTAACTGAACCTTTTATACCGGAGAGATCGACCGCGCCCCTTTCGGCTGCTCTTTTCCTCAAACTTGACCTTATCACGCAGGGGCAACATGATTCACTGGTTAAAGGCGCTGAGGGCTGGGTTCAGTCTGGAGATGAAATGGATCCCATTTCTATCTGGCTTGGAGAAGAAAAAATTAAGTACGAGGTCATTTACAAAATGGAAAACTTCGGATTTGTGGAGGACGAGATGGATCTCGAATATGAACAGCTAAAGGAGCTTGAGGCCGAACAAGGCCTCGATGACGACGACTACGAAAACCTCAAAGGCCAGTTTATAGCCTTGAAAGAAGGATACATTGGCCGCATGAATCCCATGTTTACCGAAAAGGCCGTACGTGCTCGGTACCTGAAATGCGATGATATGTGGAAAATCCCAGTGTCTGCTCGCGGCCGTATATACTCGATCCTTCAAAAGCGCGCCAAAGAGATCAGTCGCGATAAGCTGCGGTCCGTTGCAAAAGACTACGCGTCCGTTTCGTCCAATTTGAAAATCGGTAAATGGGAACGGGACTCAATCATATTACGAGATGCGAAGGTGATAGGCATGACCACCACTGGCCTAAGTAAATATAGGGCACTCATTTCAAGTCTTAAGCCAAAAATTATATTGGTCGAAGAAGCAGCAGAAGTTATTGAAGCGCCTGTTACCGCTGCATGTGTTGAAAGTCTGGAACACCTCATCCTCGTCGGTGATCATAAGCAGCTACAAGGTCAATGCGCATTAAAGGAGCTGGAAGGTGAACCCTTTCACCTCAATGTCTCTATGTTTGAAAGACTTGTTCATAACGGCGTGGAATTCAAATGCTTAATGAAACAAAGGCGTATGGCGCCCGAAATTCGGAGGATGCTTACACCGATCTATGACAACCTCGAAGATCATGAGGACGTTATAAATCGACCTGGTATTCCTGGTATGGGCAGTGTGAACTCATACTTTTTCTGCCATTCATGGCCCGAGTCATCGGACAGTCTCTTGTCCAAGTATAATGAAAATGAAGCTAAGATGGTTGTGGGCTTTTACCTTTATCTCCATATGAATGGGGTTCCCGCTGAGCACATCACTGTTTTAACGTTCTACAACGGACAACGGAAGAAGATACTCAAAGCTTTGAAAGAAGTTCCATATCTCCAGGGACAGTACGCAAAGGTAGTTACTGTCGATTCTTACCAAGGCGAGGAGAATGAAGTTGTTCTACTTTCGCTGGTGAGAAGTGGCGAGCACAACATCGGGTTTCTCTCTGTGGAGAACCGAGTTTGCGTTGCGCTATCGCGAGCCAAACGTGGCTTCTATATCTTTGGGAATGCGGAAGCCCTTTCCATCCGCAGTGGTCTCTGGTGGGAAGTCGTTAAGATCATGCGAAAAGAGCCAAAGCGGCTAGGATACTACATTCCTGTGACTTGTGCGCGGCACAAAAAGCAAACCCTTGTGAGAGGTGGGATCCCGCTTCTTTTCCCCTATTCCTTCTTGTATGATTTTTCCCATCACACCGCTCTCTAACTTATGCAATAGACCCTGAGATATGGAAGAAAATTGACGGAGGCTGCTCATCGCCTTGCGGGGATATCCTGGGTTGCGGGCATAAGTGTCCGCTCCGTTGTCACGCGTAAGGACCCTAAACGACCCCTAAATGTCCAATATTCTCCTGCTTACATGACCTTGACAGTCTTCCTCACGAAGTCGTTAGGTGCGAACGACCCTGCACTAAATTCCTTCCTTGTGGTCATGAATGCAAATGGCCATGCTTTCGTTCCTGCGAGTGTGATTGCGATATCGCAGGCAAATCAATCGTCGCGTTGAAACCATTCCAACCTCTCGAAAACACGGTGCCACAGACGAACGCCCAACAAAAAGCATCTGTTCAGCGCTACCAGCAGTTCGCGAATGGTGGTGCAAAGGAAGCTGACGCTCAACTTGTGCTTGAAACCAGGCAACTGGCAGTGAAGGAGAGGCTGAAGCTTGCAGATGAGCAAGCGTACGCATCATTATTTGGTGATGAAAGTGCCGATTTTTATCCAGCAAGGAATATTTTCACTGAAGAAGTTGCGAATGTCGATGGTGTATCTCGGTTCCGCTATGTCCAGTATTACTCAAATGGACCTAATCAAGCGACCACTGAAGGTTCAAAGCCACAGCCTAGCCTACTCGACCTTTAATGGAGGGACTTGTTTTCACGCCGGTTTTATTGCGGTCAGGCTATTCACTTGCAGGCCAATCCCTGGTTTCCGTGATGTCGTTGGAACAGCAGCTTTCTGGTTTGCAAAGTTGCATCATTCAAGACCTTCTACTGCGGTCCCATTCTTTTGCGCAACTCTGTAATGAAGGTTGACCTTGTTGAGTCTTCAAGCGATGATGTTTATATTTCTTTCCAAACAGGCATACCATTCAAATCAAACAACTCTACAATGCAGCTTAGTCTAGGGGTTAGATGTTCGTCTGCAAACAAATCGGATATGCGCCTTGTTTAGATGTTTATCACACTAAATCTCAACTCCGACGTCGTCCAATTTGACCATTAGTTTGTGTAGGAGACTTCCAATATGAAATCCGTCCTTTGAGTCTTGGGACAATGCTAACAATTTGGATTCCGGGCAGCTGTTGCTGCTGGTGGAAGTTGATTTGACCTTAAGAAACCGCCTCGCTACGCTCTAAAATCGATTTTTAGCATCGGTTAGCTCACCGAGATTCCAAGGAGACGCCCAATGTGACCTCAGTTTCTGCTGAGCCTCTATGCAACTACGTTTCAACTTTTTAGTCAAAAACCTGCAGACTATTCTAGCCAGGATGCCCTAGCAATTGAAAGGGTGTCTAGGATTATGTCCGGTGAAACTAAGTGATGTGCAATAACTGCCGAAGCATCGGGACCGATAGGGATAGGGTTAGACATCAAATAATCGCATTATTCCTCATGCAAAGTTTGAAACGTCCTTTTTTCTCGGTCTCATCATCATTCCATGGAATATATCAGTCTTGAGTTAGTCAATCATTCACATATAAGACTGCCTGGAGAATCTCGCCAGTGCAAAAAGAGCCGCAAGAGACGTCTTCGTATGAGGGTTTAGATTTCTGATGATGGCAGGAACGAAACGACCATGTTGACGGGCATTTAACTTCAGGGACGACCTCCTGCCCGTTTAGGCATGAGGACAGACCGGCTGCCCCGCCCTGGTCCAGACCTCACCCGGCCTGCGTAAGTTACAAGGATGATAGATGTTCCGGCAGGTTTTGATTGAAATGGATCGACCTCAGCTCCAGTGCATTGGAATTAGGTAACTAAGTTAACTGGGTAATGAGTTAGTTTAGGTATGGGTCGGTAGGGTGGTCGCGGTGGAGTAGAATGTACACTAACTATACCATGCAAGTTGGATCGGTACTTAATTCGAGGAAGGTGGGGAAGGCAGGGGTGAGCTCCTCGGTTTGTTTCAAGATCCCATGATATTGACCAGGATGCATCGAGATCCGCCCGGCGTTAGGTTTCCCCTTTCTAGAAATCGGTCTCGAGGAAGGATGTTTTGCCTTTTCTTTTTTTGTTTGTTTTGTGACAACGCAGGAGAGTCTGTGCATCGCTTGGAGGGATTGCAGGTATTGCAGGGAGAGAGGAGAGATAGGGTTGGGTTGAGGCAGATGGTGGAAATCAGACAGGCCAGAGTCATAATATATGTATAGAGGAATCACCTATAGTCATGTGCCCACTGGTGGTATCAGAAGTGAACTGTACCGTGCGAGGTACTTTTTTGAATATATACAAACGAATATCGCAACATCTTTTTGTTTTTTAAAAAGAATATTGCCCGCTATTATTTACGCCAACTCAGCAGAAGGACGATGATTCCCTGGCTGCGTTGATTCCCACCGGGGGTGGCGACAGTTCGAGGGCTTCGATGGAACTGCTGCGGTCATGCGGATCATCGATGATCTGTTGGATAGAGTCCTGTCTATAAACGACCCTGGGACCCTTGTGATCCGCGCGAACGGACGTCCTGTTCGATGAAGGGTGCATCGATCTGAACCCGAGCAGAGGGAAGTATTCCTGGACAAACGGACGGAGAACAGGTATCGACGGCGAGATCACGGCGAGGTTGATCTCAATGTCACTCCATAGCCAGACATTATACCCTTCCCCTAGAGACACATTAAGTTTGTCGGTTTGTCGGTAGGGCGGATTGTTTTTGCAAGGTAACTATGTACTTACATGAAACGTCATATGTGAGTAAAATCGCTTTATGAATGTAGTATGTTTTTATCGCAGCAGCCGCACAAGCACTATTGAACAACAAAACACAATGTCAGCGCATCCTGAGCAGGGGGAAAACCTAGAATACCGGAAAACGGGGGAGGAGGGAGTCCAGTACGTAAATCCCAAGCTCATCAAAGCAATCAACACGATTTTCTCGCGCATGGGAAGACGCAACTTCCATAATGTCGGGATAGGTAAGAGAAGAATGATGAAATCCGTGACAAAGTTTGTGATTGTGGAAGATAATAGTTTTCCAAGCTCGTCGATGCAATTGCCATCTTTGCGAGGGTTCCAATAATCGTGAAGGGGGCTAAAAGAATGCATAGGTTAGAAAAAATCAAATCCAAAACATCGAATAGATTCTCAAGGTCGGGAGATAGTTGACTCACATGCAATTGAATAGCAAAGCAAATGCGTACGCTGACCACCAAATGTTAGCGCAACGGTGCGGTTGGATGATATATAGAAAAAATCACGGGAGTGTATTTATACATATGAGCCATGCCACCATAACACCAATCATGACCCAGGTTATGACTCGGTACATTTTCGATGTGATGAATCGAAGGTAGGATAAGAGAATCGATATTTTGAGACTGGTTATAAGATTGATGAAAAGAAATTCTCCGGTCCAGCTCGCCTATGTAGCTCCAAATGTGAGTCCCGTCAGCCCAACGCGTATAAAACGATGTATGCAGGAGGGAAGACCCACAATTCTAGATGGCTTGATCCATTCTTCCTTATTGTCCCAGATGTGGATACCTAGATCTAGAGGTCAGTATGTACATACATACTTCATTGTAGCGTGGGGAAAGGGGGACTGCATTCGAGGCGACTAACCCCATCCAAAGCGGGTAGCAACGATGCTGATAGCTGTTGTAGCAATCAGAATAGGCTAAGAGGCAAGAGTTTTGTGGTTAGCAGACAACGGCATCTCGAACTGCACATTGAAAGCTGACGAGGGGAACCGGAAAGGAGAACAACACCATCACAATCAACATAAGCCAGTCATCCCAGCCGACTGAATGCCTCATCCAGATTCTCACGTACATACGGAGGGAAACAAAGATGACAGATATCACTGCTAATGTGGTCCCAACAACAGCCAGCTGAGGGCCTTGAAATTCGGGATCCACATAGTTGGGCAGTGGCCAGGAGCGAACAACATCTGGTGGAGGATGCCGCATGGTTGGACGTACATTTCGGCTCACGACCTGTGCCGACAGAGAAGCAAGAAGAGAGAATCGCAGGATATAACTAATCTCTGGCAAATATGCCTCTGAAAAGCCGGGGAAGTCTCACTAATATATGACATCCATGCACAAAGGGGCCCTGAACTGAAACCCATGGCGGAAGGCGACTGGATGAGCCAATGAAGCTCACTTGCACAGATCTAACACACAAGTCCCAAGTCCCTGTTCGCAGATGGCTCTAGGCCTCAACCCACCAGATTTCAAAAGACATGCCAAGGCCCAAAGCAGAAATTGATGGGGTGTGTGCCAAACAGGCAGAAGAACCGAAGCAGTGTCGAGGCTCAAGCCATGGGTGTCAACCTCTGTACAATATGAATGGGAGTACATACCAGGATGAGCCAGGATGAGAGGACTAGGATGAGGATGCTTGGGAAAGTTTGTTAGTGGGTTACAGCTAGTCAGTGGCCTCAGTCGTTGTCCTTGGAAGGTTTAACTAGGTGTGTGCAACATTCATATTGCTTTCTCCTCAGAACAGAGAAAAAGAGCGAGATGCTTGCTTACAAAACTTCTGTTTGATAATAATCTCTCAGTCACACAATGATAAATTAAAAAAGATGTAAATGCAATAATCACAAATAACAAATAATATCTGTTTAAATTATTTTCACAATGGACCCTCATGAATCATCAACAAGTCTCTTCTGTTCCCACGCTTTTTTGGCAGCTTCGACAAGTGACTCCATGTTCCCGCTATGCTCACACATACTCCTAAACATGCCGCCCTGCTTGTTTATCAGTTGCCACGGTCCATCGTACTCGACCACCTCACCATGATCCAAGACCAGGACCTTATCATAGTCAATAATAGTCTGTAGACGATGTGCGATGGTGATGATCGTGTTATCCTTCAATTCTCGAAGTGTATCTTGGATTTTAGCATCGGTTGCGTAGTCAATCGACGCAGTGGCTTCATCCATCATGAGAACTTTGGGTGATTTCAAAAGGGCTCTGGCAAGGCAAAGGAGTTGTCGTTGGCCTTGAGAAAGATTAGACCCTGATTCCGTCACTGGCGACGAAAGGTTCAGGAATAAGTTTTTGTTGTCACGGAAGCGGGCGCTAGACGACATATCTGTGTCTGATTCGACGGGCTCGCTATCCAACAACGTTGCAGCATTGCGACTTGACTGAATCACGGACTCTGCGTCAGATTGCTGGGCGGAGATAGCCGCTCCGATGAGGTGGACTCGACGAAGGGCGGTGAAAATTTCTTCATCCGTGAAGACCCCGAACGGATCGAGGTTGGTACGTAAAGTACCCGTGAAAAGAGTCGGGTCCTGAGGAACGATTGTAATGGCCTTTCGTAGGTCTTGCAAACCAATCAAACCAATGTCGACATCGTCGATAATGATATTCCCATTTTCTGCTTCAAGGCCACGGAAGAGTGCAAGGGCCAGAGAACTTTTTCCAGCACCAGTCCTTCCAACTATCCCCACCCTTTCGCCAGCCTGTACAGAGAAGCTAACGCGCTTCAAGACGAGATCAAGATCGGGGCGATAGCGGGTTGAATACTCAACGAATTTCAGAGCACCCCGGCTCGGCCAGCTGCGCGGAGGCCTATTTTCCGGGATGATGGCCGGTGCTTCTTGCTCAATCTTCAAATATTCTTCCACTCGCTCCACAGAATTCATATTTTGCTGGTTTTCCGCATACAGTCGAACCAGCCATAATATGTTCTCGGTAAAAGTGATGGCGTATGTCAACGATAATCCGGCAGCACCGGCATCTATGTGGCCGACATTGAGCAAGATAAACACAGCGGAAAAGAACGATACCAAGGCACCTGTAATGTCAACTCGGAATGATAACCATCGATTGCTTGCCCATAAATAAAGGTATGGGCGGTTATATTTGTTGATCAGGCGATGGTTATCCAGTATGAATCGAGCACCGTCGCCGTACGCTCGAATGGTGACTACGCCGTTCAAAGTCTCGCCAAATTGTTGGTACAAAGGACTGCGTTGCACTGATTCTAACCTCTTTAGATCACGGGAAGAATGGAGATAAAGGGTCCCAAGTGCGCAGTAGATTAACGTAATGAACACACCAGCAATCAAGAAGCCAGGTGTTATGATCGATATCAATACGACGATCATCAGTACAGAAGCCATGCAGTGGACCATGCCAATAGCAGTAGGCGCGACCTCTTGGTCAATCGCCTCGATATCTTTGGAGAAACGGTTCATAATGCGGCCTAGGGGTGTCGAATCAAAGAATCTGAACCTAGCATGGGCTATAGCACGTAGTAGCCATCCATGTATTTTCCAAGAGGCATGCAAAGACCCCCAGAAGAGGACCAATTCTCGGAAAAGGGAGACTATGATATATGTAAGTGCCAGGAATGCGTAGACGATCAGATAATAAGCCACATCGACATCCCCACTGACAGACGACCCTGAGACAAATTTACTCGTCGAAGATGGCCACCAGTAAGGACGAGGAATGTTTGCTGTACTCAGAGTAGGAACATGAAGATTTGTGAAACCGCCAGAATGACGATCGTCGCCAGTGACGTTGTATGCGTTTGCCCAGTTCCGAATCCATAAATTCGGAGCGAGAGAACCAAATTGTTGGAGAGTGAACACAAGCATCGCTATGGTCCAGAAATACCACGGCCCCATAGCGCGGAGATACATCATGATGGTCGACAGTGGAACACTGCCTGTGATTTTCTCTTCTTCCGTCATAGCGCCAGAGCCGGGTTTTTTCTTTTGTTTCTTTGCCACGCCGTTAGTTTCCCCTTGGTCGCTTCGCTTCTTAGTGGTGTCGCGTGGGCCTTCTCGCTCTTCGATATTTGCTTCTTCCGGCCGAGATTCCACCTGAGATGGCCCTTGCGACTGATCCCTCGACGGAGGTCGCGATTGAAGATATTCTTTGCCAAGGGCGCCGGACGAGATAACATCTTGTGGAGAGCCCTGAGAAGTCACCCGACCGTTATCGAGGACCACTAAGTAGTCACACCTTGATAACACCAAAGAAACGTTATGAGTGACTAGGATACAAGTCCGCCCCATCATTAGCTTTCCTAGCAGTGCACGTTGAAAAATGTGTTTGGCGGTATGTGAATCCACAGCACTTAGGCAGTCATCGAGAAGAAGATGCCGGGCGTTGCTATATATAGCCCGAGCTAAGGAAATTCTCTGCTTCTGCCCTCCCGATAGACTTATACCCTTCTCTCCAACAAAGGTTTGATCACCAGCGTCCAGGATCTCCAGGTCTCTTTCCAGCCCACACACTTGGATCACAGCATTATACTTGTATTCATCGTAAGGTGACGCAAACAAGATATTATCCTGAATGGTCGCGTTGACCAACCAGGCTTCTTGAGCACAGTACGCCACACTCTCGGTTAGACCAGTAGCTGGGTCGACGGGTAAATCTGCGCGATCACTAGTTCCCCCTGGAAGATAGACTGCGCCTTCTACGAGTCTCATTTCGCCTAACAGTGCCATCAACATGGATGTCTTTCCAGAACCGGTCGGCCCCGCTATAACATTGATTTTTCCAACATGGAACGAGACATCAACGTCAATAAGCCGAAATGCTTCTGGAGCTGCATCATTGCTGCTACCTGCCTTCGTGCCGTCTCGGGTGCCCCACGACAGAGTCGCCTTTTCAAGAGCGATCCTTGACAGTTGTTCCCCACCGGTATGCCGTAGTTGGCTAAATTTTTGTGTTTCTTCCTCGCTTAAAAACTCTTCGACACGGTCAATGGAGACTTTTGATTCAAGTACGTGGGCTGCCATATCTGCCAATCGATCTAAGGGGACCCGAAGCAAGGAGAATAGTGAGAGAGCGGGGAAAGCAATTGACGGCACCAGTTTCTTGCCTTCAATGACAGTATAGATAAAGAAAGTAGCAAAGGTGATGAGAAACGGTGTGCCATACCACACTGTAGCGGCGACAGACCACAGTATGTAACGCCGGCGGAGATGGCTTAGCTCTACGCGACGTTTCTCGTTGATGATATCTTCAAAACGCTGTTCCCAGGCGAAATATTTGATGATGCGAATATTTTGCAATGCCTCATTGGTGGCATGGATTCTCGAGTCGGTCGCGGCCAAAATGCTATTTTGGACGTGGCGAAATTGGGAAGCGATGAACATATTGAACGGAGCGATGAGAAGCATCAGGGCGATGCCAGCGAAAGAGCTGAACCCGAGGAGTTTGTAGAGTAGAAAGATCGCGACGATAATCTGGACTGGGACACTAGCCCAGAGAAAATGCAAGTACGCAGCAATTTCACCGACTTTAAATGAGTCGATGGCCATGAGGTTGATAATTTTACCAATGTTGGCCGGATATTCGGACTCTCCGTCCCCAAATGGTTCAATCTCTTCGTCTTCTGTATCTTTCTTTTGTTGCTTCTTCTTTTTCTTTGACGACTTGCTCTTTTTCTTGGAATCGACTCCTTCATCTTCGTCTATAGGGCCGGGTATGGAGGCCCCGGCCTTTCTTCGCAAGGCTTTCGCATACAGTTCACCAATGATGATAGCCCGAAGCTTGACGCTGAGTTTCCGGCCTAGCCATAATGCTTGGCCATCACCGACAGCTTGAGCGACCCCGCAAACGAACATGAGGATAACGTAAAACCAAGCTGCATTCCGCGGCACAGAAGAGGGATCCTCGACATACTCCAAAATAAGCTTAAGTAGCCAAGTCGGTAGGAATGTGAACAAGCCAGCAAAGACTGTCCAGATTCCTTGAATCACGAGCGTATGATCAAAGTAACGGAAAAGTCTCCATGCTAACTTGGAGGCACTTCGTGTTCGACGAAAATCCACAATCACCACAGCAGCCTGATAGGCTGGTTTGATATTCCAGACATCCGGCATTTCCATAACCTTTTTGTATCCTTGCCAAACCAACGAATCCATCCATGAGAAGCTCAAAAGAGACAAAAGGCTTGCGAACTGATCCTTTGGAGGAACCAGGCCCTCGTCAAGTTGAACAAGGATTGTCTTGTTGCCTTTTCTCGTGGATGTTGCTTGGATGAAAAGGAAAGAAGAGAGGGCAAAGTCGATGATCACAAATAAACGATCAGGATGCCTGTCTGGATGGACGATTGCGGATCGGAAAATGAGTATTACTAGAAGCCACTGAATGCCGTAGAGCGTAGTGGTGTGGTTCCAGAGCTTCATAACCGCGGGCATCTCAAACAACGATATTATCAGTCTGGCAGACACTAGGAGAAAAATGTATACCCAAGCCGAAAGTCGAGCGACAGCCGGAATAATGGGTTCTCCGTGCTTGGAGATGGAAGAAACAGCGCCAATATTGACGGCGACTTGCGCCGCTACTGCCAATATTTCTATGGCTGTAAAGAACCATTTCCCCCGAGGAGTATCCAACTCCACATGCGCATCTGGTGTCCTGCTCACAGCTTTGTGAAGCATCAGATCTTCTTCGTCCTGTTCCTCCACATCTTCCGGTTCTTGTTCGACCGCTCCATTGTGACAGGATATGTTCGTCGGTATAGGCTTGTAGCCCCTCTTTGGCCGCATATGAAATCCGTTCCGGAGGAAGCGAATAATAATAACTAGTAGAGATATGCCGCAGGACGTCAACGGAAAGATGAGATTCAGATATCTAAGACCGTGTCAGCCATCAACGCTTGAAAACACACAAAGACAACGACCGACGCATGCCAGCACCTACTTTTCTTGAAAACATCTTGAAAGATCGTCGACGACCCAGATGGGGCCGTCGCAAACCGGTTGCATTCTGCCTTCCAACACCGTTTGTCGCTTGTCGAAGCTCCAAAAGAAATAGACAACCAGCACACCTCTTGTTCCAGGTAGTACAAAGATTGATTAAATCATGAGGATATTGATATCAGAGATCCAAGCGTAGATAAAAGGTTTACAAGAGGTACAGCTCCAGCATAGTCGAAATACGCAGGAACGACGAGAGACTGTCGAGAAGATGACGCCAATGATAGCAGGACCTCGATAAGCAATTGAAGCTACAGATAACAGATAAATGGGGCCTTAGGGAAAGAAGATGGGTGGTTATGTGTGAATGCAAGAGAGGAGGGGAGACCGTAGAAAAAGGGGGGTGGTAGTTCTCTCGTTGAAAGGAGTTGGCTTGGGGTCTTGGAGGTCTGCAGGTCTGGAAGAGCTTCCAAGGTTTGGCGGGAGAGAAGAAGAAGAAAAAAAAAGATGGGAAGGGAAAAAAAAAAAGCAAAAGCAAGTCCGCCAGGGAGTGGGTTTTTTACTCAGGCTAACTAGTCAATGCAACCAGTTTTAAGCAGATCCACTCGCTCTTTGAACCCCGACCAGCAAAAGCTCTCTTCTCGCCCTCGTTAACTATCAGAGCCCATGGATCTCTTGAATGTGACTCCCATCCGACTGAAGCTCCATTGTCTTGCTCGATTGAGTCATAAACATCATACCTAGGGACTCAGAGTAACTACTGTATAGTTACATATACAACTATATGAACCAGCTTCTGCAGAGTTAGTTACATGATGGCCCTTAGATTGCTTTGGTAGGTAGTTAACTACATGCTACTCTGCTCTTCAGCTGACATATATGTGGTGTTCACCATGAATATCGGCTAGCTCAAATTTGGTCATAATTGATTCACTCTTTATTGAAAGGAAAATCTTAAGAGAACCAGATATTTCCCACCCTTCTGGAGACTGCGCCCGCTGACTTTCGACGTTTGCCACACCGATGCCTTAACTTCTTGTCCCTCCTGCTCTGGGGTTTATCTTGGGGGTGGTCACGGGCGCCGACCGGGATGAATGTTCAGCACAGGGATCAGCCCGCCCCCATCGGAATACGAGGAAAGCATTCATCTACCGGCAAACGGGATCGATGAGTCACTTCACAGAACGTTCATTGAAAAATTTGCAATGACGGAAGGGGAAAAGGACTGCTGAACTCAGTTGCACTCAACTGATTCTACGGCAGGCATGTTCCGTTCGATCGCTGATTGAAGAAAAAGAAGCAAGAAGGTCGGAGGTTTCGTTGAAGTCAAATGTTACGGATTTGCATTGATACGAATATATTAGGTGTCGAGGCAACCCGTTGTCAGATTAGTCGGGTTCTCTGATAAAATTCATTCGCTAACCAAGTTAACTAGTTACGCGAGTTCGCCCTTGAGCCAGGGATGGTGGATTGCATCAGATGCCGTAATCCTCTCCTTTGGTTCATACTGCAACATTTTCCAAAGGAGATCCTCAAATAACGTCAATTCATTCTCGGACACTGCTTCTGTCATCCCTTTGCCCTGGATAGTCATTTTATTGTATTTGCGAATTGTCTCTCCCAAGGAAGAACGCCTGTCTGGAAGGCTTCCTACGAATTCATCGTCAGGAAAATACTTTCCTTTATTCTCCCAATTTTGCCACTGGTGCTCTGGGGGTTTTCCCAGTGTCTCGATCATAGACTGGACCACCGCATCCTCTGAGTCGTTGTGTGGTGGGAACAGTTGCTGCAGAAAACGAAGCTCAAAAAGCACGCATCCCAGGGACCAAATATCGGAACTGCGGCTGATTTTATGCTCCAGTTGCGTTTCAGGCGCAGCATAACCCAGAGTGGTTGTTAGCTCTTCAGGAGGCGAAGCGATAGAGAATGAATCTAGAAAATCGGCGATGTCTACTGTGTCCGTGAGATGCCTCAAGCCAAAATTGGCGAGGTTGGCCTTCACCACACCATATCTCGGCGCAGATTGACCCACAAGCTCTCCAGTCACAGTGACCAAGGGCTCTCGTTTTGGCTCTAGAAGATATGAATATATCTCTTCGTTGGAAAGAGTATCGAGACCGCTAAGCTGGACCAGTATATTTTGTGGCTTCAGATCTAGGCAGTTTGTGAGATTGCTGCAGAACCCTTCAACTTCAGAGAAAGACGCGCATACCTCCATGGGTGATGCCGCAAGAATGCAGCTGCGCTAGGGCGCTTACTATCTGACAAGAAAAGCTCGCGGCTATATTCCTTGGGAGATATGGTGACAAGCCAGCCTTGACCCGTGCATCCGAATACTCGAGTATGGTTGGTCCGATTAACGGAAGGACAAGGCAGATGTGGGTTCCGTTCGGACCATCAATGGTGAATTTGTGGAGAAGTCGCGGCACCTGGATGCTTTCAGCGGCATCTACCTTTGAATGCAAAAATGCTAGAATTTTATCTTCTCTGCACTGAGCGGATGTATCGGCAGCTAGGATCTTCAGGGTTACCAGTTTCGATTTCTCCAACAGGTCACGCGCTAGCCAGACAAGAGAACGGCTACTAAATCCGATTTTGTGAATCACACGGAACCGGCCGTTGTCGAATGCATCACCGATATGTGTGGGATGATAGCCACCTGGCACATATCGTTCAAAGCTTTCAATCTCAAATTCTCGTGGAGCTGGTACATATAGGTGCCCGGGCGAGGGACCCGGATCTTTCTTCTTTTGCTCCAATCTGGATGTTGGGGAGTTGGGTGCCGCTTCCTTCATCTGTGGTACATCCAGCATATTCTTTGCAAGCGCATCAGCCATACCAACACAGCGCACATGTAAACATACACCCAGTTGGGATGATTAGTCTTGTGCTGGGCTGGTTAGACGTGCCACAGAACAAACATTCAAATGGGGGAAAAAAGACAAAAGCAAACAAATGGGAATAATCAAGCACAGATGTATCTAAAGTGTCTGTTTGCAAGTATGCGCGGTTCTGGACTTTCCCCTTCAATTTCACGTACTGGCCAGGTTTTGTGTTGCCCACCAAATTAACTGCAATTAAGTTAACTTACGATCTACGTCATTTGCTTTAACTAGTTAGCTCAGCCCTATCCCGGCTTGGCGGTCCGAGCCAGGCACTTTGTTTATACATTAGACCTTGCAGCCCCACAGATTGAAAGGAATGGAGAAGTTTCCCCCTTGAATGATGACGAGCTTGGGCACAAGAAACAATTACGGAGAATCCATCCAATCCTGAACTACCAAGAGACGACAGTGCATTCAATAGCAAGACTTTTGCGTATCCTCTCAAATTCCATAACTCTTACAATGCAGCAGTTTGAAACTCTCCAGGAAGCCAAGCCGTGGGCTCAGTGCTGGCTGCTTTTGTTGGTGCACACTTTCAAACCCAGTCTACTCTGTGGTGAACTTCGATTTTGACTTGGTGGGCTACAACAATTGCAGTGTTCTTCTGGCCAGCATTTGCTTTGTCCTTGGGTCCAGTATTTACCAAGTATATTGAGCCTTCATGGGTGCGGGGAAGACCTGATTCGGAACATCATTCGGTTCCTTTTTGAACAACCTCAATGTCATTCAACTTTGGCTCTTGCTACTGGTTGGATTCTTTTCTCGATACATGATACCCCGCATTACGCACACAACGTGCTAGATATTTAATTGTTTTTTCGACTGAGTGTTGGTAGCTTTACTATTGACAGTATATATTCGGAAAAGCTCATTTGCGCTCTATCAAGCATTGCCTTTGCAGATTTCATCTTGATTTATAGTACTCCCTTACAAAGATGGTTTGCTCCGCATCGGTTGCTCCCTCGGCTTTTTCGCACATTCCAGCTCCCGACTCTACCAGGCACAGGTCTCCCACGCAGGCAGCAGAGGACATCGATAGTCCGACGGTGCTTGTTGACTGTGCGAGAGTCCGGCCCCTTCCATGTTGCAGTTGGAAATTTCCCATGATCTCGACGCGACTATTGAATCTGCTGGAATCAGGCACGGTCTGTCTAACTCCATTATTTCTTTTGGAGCGATATCTAACTATAGTCTATAACTTCAGCAATGGCAAGCGATAGGAATCCTTCCCCAAGAGTTCTAGCTAGGCCTGAGGCGGATTCGAATATACCTCTGTCAAGCGTACTATCACGCGTACGATGATGCTGACCCTATTTGGGTTGCGAAGCTCGATGATGTCAAATGGTTCATCGAATTCGAACACAACGACTACAAAAAACCAGAATACAGACAGCTGTTAATTGTGTTTTTCAATCACGTTCATTGCCGCCAGTTGTGAGGACTTTCCGACTCGACTAAAAGAGTGAACACTCTCTAGCCAATGCTAGAAAGTCGTTCCATTTCCTCTGGCACCATTATCATCTTAACTTCCCCGTCATGCAATTCCCTTGCCACTGATATTGCCTGGCTTACTGCTAGAATGGCCCGCACAGAACTCCTTACTTTTCGCTAACATGAGAATGACATCTTTCCTTCATGAACTGATATTTTTTCCTTCAGCTATTCCTATGATATCCCCAAACCCTAATCCTGAAGGCACATCCCGGTTGGGGTTTTTTTTTTCAATTTATGGAAACATAACGAAGGCAAAAATGCCGCCGGAAATTTCCAACCAAGTAAACTCTGGAGCCAGCCAGACACATAAGTAAAAAGAACTGGAAACCAAAGGAGAATGAGGTGCCAGTGACACCAATGGGTGAAGTGACGGGAGAGACGGCATCAAATCAGAATTTGCCCAACTAACTAATTACTTGAGAAACAGGAAAGCACCCAAGCAACCTGTGATGAGTAGACCAAGTTCAGTGAAGGCATAGGAACTAAGGCTGCAGGTCAGACAGTTTGAGAAAGGTCACTTCTCTGTCACTCTTGTGAGTAGCTTAAACCATTCGCGCCTTTGCTGCCCAGTGGGCTAAGAACTATTCGCTCTTCATTCCATGTGTTTATTTAACTAACTAGTTAACTAGTTATGTAGTTCGTTAACTAATGTAAGATCTCTTTATAAACTCATATCCAAACCTCCTTGAGCTTTCAGTTAGATTGTCTAACCAAGCAACAGCAGGAATGTGACTGCAAGTCGAAATTCAAGCATGAGAAGTGGGATGAAATGATCGAAACGGAGAGCACCAGGATGACTGACTAAGAGGCTCTCCACCAAGGTTCCACTGCGCGGGATCTTGCGCTCATTGGCCTCGCCTTGGGGGTGCAATGAGGCGGTAAAAGGACATATTCCGTCACTTGTCGGCAGAAACCTCCTGGAACACAACTTTAAAATATGAAACCCTCACCCTTATAAGCCCTTCTACTCTTTTCCTGTCTTCTTTCCTCTGTATCCCTTTTTCACCTTTCTCCTGGCGTCAAGCAAGTTCTCAAGCTCTTCTGAAGTTGTTGGTTGCCTTAGCGTTCATACTGCTCCCCCAGCACCTTTTCAAAGGCCATCTTTCGCTACCAATCCCCTGGGGGCTGCAACCATTGAAGAGAACTGGACCTATGGCGGAACGGATTTTGCTCAATGAGTTCAAGGCCTTGTCAAAGGAGAAATGGGTGGATATTGAGGTGCATTATATTATTTTCTTCTTCACATCTGAGTCGTCTTTCTGTCTTGGCTTGGAACTATTCGCACTGCCATTTAGAAACACTCTGCTCTACTTCCAAATGCTGGAACTAATACATGTGCTGAATAGTTGGTAAATGAGGACATCTTCCATTGGAATATTGCGCTCATTGTCTTGAACCCGGATTCACTGTACTATGGTGGTTACTTTAAGGGTCGCATGGCTTTCCCGAAAAACTATCCTTATTCTCCTCCGAGTAAGTAAATACCAGCGGGTTCAAAACCGCGAAATGACCCCAATTTGACCTCAGAAAATGAACATATTGCACTAGCAGCTAACCGTGATTTAAAATAATAGGCTTTAAGTTCACTCCCCCTCTGTTTCATCCGAATGTTTATGACACCGGCGAACTATGTATTTCCATTCTTCATTCCCCCGGAGACGACGAAATGTCCGGCGAATCTGCCGCTGAACGTTGGTCGCCTGCCCAGCGCGTTGAATCGGTTTTGATTTCTATCCTTTCCTTGCTTGACGATGCCGAAATCAACTCAGCCGCGAGCGTCAATGCCAGCGTCATGCTACGAGACAACCCGGCGGCGTATAAAAAGAAGGTGAGAGACGAAGTCCAAAAGTCAAAGCGCGATATTCCCAAGGGTTTCGTCATGCCAACCCATGAGACTTCAATGGCCAAGACTGAGAAAATTGAAGTCGAGGACGAAGATTTTTGGGTTGATAGCGATAACGGGGAGGAGGACGACGACGTCTTTGGAGGCAGTGACTCCGATGACATAGAGTATTCGCACGAGGATAACGACACCAGCACCGAAGAAGATTTATGATCTCATAATAGCGCTTTTGAGCGGCCTTTTTTTTTTTTTTCTTTCCCTTTCTATTTGGAGCGGCAAGCACTCATTCTTCTGTCGAACGCATCACCGGGAGCCTAGAATTTGCGCCGGGTGGTCTTTCGCCTTTAGATTTTGATTTGACACTTACCTGGATGGCGCTTTGGCGAATTCGGGAACTGGATTCGGCGAGATGGAACGGGATAATCGCGGTACTAGGTTTCGCAAGGGTCAAGGAACTAAACACTCGTCAGAAATATTCATCTCTATTTAATCTTAACAAACAAACACCTTACTGCTCACATGTTGAGATAACAAATCTGTTAGATTGCAAATGAGCTCTATCATGGAACTCTTCTCTCTTCAGTTTGACACAATAACCATCTCGCACATGCATGTTGAAATCCTGAGAATAACAAATGTAGATGGTGGAAGCCCTGGTGTGTTCATAAGTCAATAAGTATTCATAACAATACAATAACACAGCTTTTAGTCTCTTTGCCGAGCCAAATAACCTTTGATGGCCATCAAAACATTTAATTGAGTGAAAGCATTCTGTCTGATATATCTAGTGTGTGCTCATTATGTTATCACATAAAACCTCTATGTATGTTTTCGACATACATATGCGTATTTGCTATTCTCCAATGTTGATTGCTTGCTGACAATCATACCATGATCACAATCATCTGGCAGAAGGGCCAAACGAATTGTGTGCCCAAGGCTTTGTTGGCACCCCCTTTTAACTGAGTATATGTGTTCTGTAATGCGCTTGTATCTAGGACCTGCCTCCCAGAAACTACCCAGCTGTCCCTAGCATTGTCCCATCGAACTGCAATCCATGGCTGGCAGGTATATCCCGCCCGCGCTTCGGCAACTAGCCCTGGCAAGTGACGAAGCAGGGGATAGAGTGGTAACATATCACGTACGTGATATTCAACAGCATTTCGGTTACAGCCCAGAAGAAACTTGTGGCCGTCGCGCTTGGAAATTTTCAGCACCCAAAGACACCCATAATGCCGACGAAGGGGGCACTGAAGGACTGAGAAAACTTGGAACCCTGAACACATCGAAAGACCGTCAGGACAGCCTCGCATTCATCGTGGTCTTTAAGTCTGCAAACCCCTTCTGGATCACTAAGAATGAAGTGCTTTGCAAGGCAAACCTTGATCTTCTTCCCGATCCGACCACGCTCCCTGATAACGGGGATCCTGGAACCGCGACATGCGCGACTTCATACCCTGTGTTTGTGCCAGCCCCCGGGCCGAGCGATCCTCGTGAGAATGTCATGTTCGGTGGATTCTACGGTATCAAGTCGATCCGATACCTCGAGCCGCACTCTAACGAGCTGAAAGAATACTTGAGCGCGAAATATGCGCACAAACCGCCTGATCCTCGAGCGTTGGAATGGAGCCTAAAGGCTAGATGGGCGGTCGTCACCTTAGTGCATGATAGGACCCAGAAGGACGAGCCACAAATCAAGCCATCAAACCGGAACGTTAATGAGATTTTGTCAAAATTGAGAGCTATGAGCAAGGATGAGGGAAGGGAAACGAATCCTTTGCGATAATCAACCCCAAGGGCAACTGGTATTGACCTTTGGTGGGAAGTCTAGATGGCTGGAGAGTTCTCATCAGTGAGGCATTCAACATGTTGGCGGAGTCAAAAGCGTTGCAGTTGCACATGGGATGGTTTGTTCCAAATAGGCTTAGTGTAAAAATGACGTCAGGTGATGATGGCTAGTTAGCTGCGCCACTGCACGAGCCGCTCATTGAATTACTGGAAATCAAACAATCTAGGCGGCAAAAAGCGAAGTTATCAATGTAAAGGTGCACCACCGAATTCAAGAAGCGGCCCGCTCTACTCTGCTTTTTCGAAATACTCTTTGTGCTTTCTTTCTGGCACTTATTTCTGGGCGTAATGGCAGCTAACACTCGATACATGCCTGCTCCCCAGCGTGATTCGCTGGAGGAGCAGCGCTACACTCAAGCCCCTCCGTCTTATCAGGAAGCTTCAGACCCGGCGATGGGATCGCCGCGGGGAGAGGATGACAATGTCCCCGATGACTTCAAAGTACGGCTGGCTTTCTTACTGCGTATGAAGGCTGGAAACGCGATATCACTAACTGGGACCCTCTTGCACAGTTTGGCGGTTCAGTGGCAGAAGCCACTCTCCCTATTCGAATGCAGTTCATTCGCAAAGTCTATGCTATCCTGTGAGTAACACCCTCTCTGGGTTTCGCCGTGTATTTTCCATTCCTAACCAGTGTTCCTTTTCCCAGAACCGTTCAGCTTCTTGTTACCGCCGGGCTCAGCGCCGTGTTTTTTTTCAACGACAGCTACCGCGCGTGGGTCCAATCCAACGCTTGGATGATGTTCGTCTCCGTTATCGGTGCGCTCGTGTTTATGTTCCTTACATATTGGAAGCGCAGAAGCTATCCTAGCAATCTGCTCTTCCTTAGCGGCTTTACGCTTCTGGAGGGGTATGCTGTCAGCGTGGTTACATCTTTCTACGACGCGGGAATAGTCATGCAGGCGCTGGTGCTCACTTTGGGCCTGTTCGTGGCTTTGACACTCTTTGCCTGCCAAACGAAATATGACTTCACAAGCTGGCTTCCATACCTATTCTTTGGGTTATGGTTTTTGATCCTTTTTGGGATCATGACGATGTTTTTGCCCATGGGAGGCAAGACTGAGCTGATTTACGGCGCGATCGCCGCCCTGATTTTTAGCGGGTATATTCTTGTTGATACCCAGCTGGTTATGCGGCATCACCATGTTGAAGAGGAAATCGCTGCATCCATCTCACTCTACTTGGATGTTATCAATCTGTTTTTGGCTATCCTGAGAATCTTGAATAGCCAGAGCAACAATTGAAACCGTGGGGATTCGCAGGACATGGCAGTAATGACAGTGAATGGCTGGCAGACATGAAAATTAGCCTTTGTAATTCAAAGATTTTGTTCTCTTATATCGTTGGCTTCTGAAGTGACTAAAGATTTGGCTTCCTTTGTTATCGGCGCTTTTCAAGTTTGTATCCCACCTGTGCCCTTTGTCTTTCAACATATCTTTGCTTGTTTGTAAACCCTGGGCATTCACCTTTAATATTACTGCTTTCCAGAAATGATATAGTATTTTAATAATAAATTATCAGCCCATAAACTTCTACACTTGAAAACCTAAATAAAGATAAGTAGCCAAAGGTCCGCTCGAAGAATTACTCTGACATCACTCTGCATACCAACTGCCAGATTTCAACACCAAATTGAAAAAAAGATCTCAGTATATACAAAAAGCAAAAGAAGGGGGAAATCACAAGTATATGAGAATGTAAAATCGGCCGTGAAAAAACCTAGCCGTTTAGTAGTCTTGTTGTAGGAAAGGAAAAAGAAATGGCTTCCGATTAGATAAGGTAGTTCAGCCGAGGTATCGCGGAGCATATGGCCGTAGAATCCCAACAAGAACAGCATCAAGGAATTGTATGGTAATCCACCTGAGCCATGTGGATGCAAGCAAAGTGGCCCTGTTTGTTTTGGATCGGTATGCAAATTGCTGCTCTACCGTATGTCGCAAACAACCGATCTTTCCCTGGCTTAAAGACGATAGGAAGGTATTTTAAGAGGTCTCAAAAGTTAGTAAGGGCTTTGACTCTTAGGATCGATTTGATGCCAAGAAAAAAGTGTTTGTAGTCAAACAAACAACCATCACCACCACTCCGTACACTGCAAGGGCCAAACTGAGCTTGCGGAGGAGACCCCGTTTCCATTGTCTTGTGCTCCGCCGCAAAATGCCGCTGGAAGAGAGTAGACCGCTTCCTCCAAGGAGGCCGCTGCCCATGATTTCCTCGTCACCAGAATCATCTGAAAAGTCGTCGGCACCGGCTTCATCATCCTCTTTCATGATACGCTGATGAAGAGCGGATTCGGGGCAAGAAATTTTGTAATAGAAGAGTCCAGGGAGAATAAAGCTGATGCTCGTGCTTCCAGTGCTGCCGACATATGCGAGAACGGCTTCAAGGGAAGAAACCGTCATGGCAACAATGTAACTCAAAACGATAATGACGGTTGTGATGGCAGCGAACCGGGTGTCGCTCATTCCGTCGGATTGCTTGTTTGGACGAGGTAAGAGAGGGTTACGATTTGGCGAAACAGTCGAAGGGCCAGCAGAGCCTTTTGAATTCCAACGCCATTTTAAAACCGCATCGACGGATGCTCGGCATGGATGAACTTGTAAAGGATAGGAGAACATAACGAGAATGACGATAGCGGCACGGGCAATATTTGAAGATAAGGATGGGGCGTACATCCCCACGATGTTGCCTTGGATAGCATCACCAAAGGACAAGTATCCTGTGATTGCAACGATGATGTAGGTTGATGCGGCAGTGCCGATGCTCGCCGCGACCACGCTGGTGGTCCGGAAATGACTGTTGTTAGAAATTTCATTAAGAATGGAAAACATCTGTTAGATTGCAACGACAGTCAGCCCTCCTGCTTGTGAATGGGTGGTGGAGTGATGAACTGCGAGTTGTCCTTACATTTTGATGACAAGTATAAGCAAAAACGATAACTGGAAAAACGCTCAAGGTCGGTATTATTCCTTCCCATTCAATTACTCTGATGGGACTCCTTCCCTCCATAGTGTCCCCCTTGATAAAGTGTGCAACAACGAGGATAACGAGATAGCTAATCGAAATCAGGGCAACAACGCTGGTATATTTCAAAGAATCCAGTCGGCGTAGAAAAGAGATGGGTATGATAACCAACCTATGGCAAGTACTTTGTCAGTATAAGTCTTATCAGTCTTGGAATCCAAAGAGGCATACATGAAAGCCGTCACCCAGAAATGCCTGTCCAAAAGAAACGCCAGGCCCGTGTCTCCAACAAATCCCTCAACCACGCCTGGCATTAAGTCACCGATAATGATTAAATAGCTAACCCCGACACCGAAGCATTTAATAGCAATCGCCGCATCAAAAAGAACAGCCGCATTCGGATAGGTAATTTGGGACAAGGCGAAGAAGGACGCAGACCCCCTCTCTAAGTATTCAGCGCATCTCGCCTGTAGATATAAACCAAACGCAGCTGCCAAACCGGACCAGAGTATCACGAACACGCCCAAGGTGATTCCCATCCGCGACAAGGCATGAGGCATCGCTAAAACTCCAGCACCCACGACTAGAACCCGTTAGCGACTGTTTGCGGTAATGGCGCACGTGGAGGTTTCCCCAAACTCACTTGTATTCAGCAGGTTGATGACGCTGCTGACCCAGCTCGCCTGTCCGACAACGCCGACATCTCGCTTTCCTACAGGTCGGCTGGTAGAACAGTTAGCAGGTTTGGCTTTCAAGTGAGAGTGATTCGAATTCGGCAGCAAGAAGGCGATTTCGTACCGACGGGAACGGGTGCTGTGAACGCTCCCGGCGAACACTCCTCCAACTGCTGCCTCATTGTCCATGACCACACGCAGTTCCTACGCCCACACAGTTGTCTTTTTGCACAGATGCTTTTGTCCTGGGGAATGGTTAGTGTTGGTGACGGGTTACGCCCAAGGCATCATGGAGATGAGTGCCCTTTTCGACGCTTCGGTGCGACGAGTGACAACGCTTTTGGTGGGGCCGTGATATAGATTCGGACCGTGGTCACTGTTTTCTGAAGTTCGCAGCGGACAGTTCTCAGTTCTCAGCTCTCAGTTCTTTCTTCCTTTTTCTCGCCAAAATTGTGAGACAATAAATCGTGTCTGCACCGCAAGATGGGTTTTGGTAAATATTTGGTTAGTTAGGGGTGGCCCTGGACCAATCGAACCCCGGAAAGACGGCCCCCAACGCCAAAACTCTAGAGCCATGCAAGTATCAGGAACCGCTTTTGGCCCTTGGGGGTGGATAAATAATACAATGAAACGTCGCCCGATTTTTTGGGTCCTTTGCTGCTTTGCTTTGGTATATATGTCCGAGTGAAAGGGCTTTTCGAGCCAGGGGTGGTTGCACATGCGCTATGGCAACAGGGGTTGTCCAGAAGTGCGATGTGAACCTGTGTACGGAGTAGTTACCTGGTCATTTTCATCTTCAATAATAACTATATCAACCCTTGAGACAGTGATAACCATTTAATGGACGATTCATTAACTAATTCTTTACAGTTCCTCCCCAGCTGCCTGACTGGACTAACTCGAGATAGCCTTCTTCCGCTGCTCTGTGATCCCCCATCGAATTGCCCGGCCTTCCCAAGGGACCCGGATCATTGAACGACGAGACCTTGCGTACTGATTTCGAGACCTCCAAAATTGTCCCACCTTTGACTGGAATCATTGCGCCGGCTCCCCCTGACTCTCCGAGGAGAGATTCGCTGACTTGCTCCTGTTGAATCAACGCCAGCATTACAACTGCTACCTCTTCGGGCGTGACCCATTCATCCTTGCTCTCGTCCACCATCTGCATCTTGTCGGGGCTTTCTGTCCACAGGGGCGTTTTGATAAATCCTGGAGCGACCGCTGTCACTCGAATCCCAATCTTGTCCAGGCTCCCAAGTGACCGGACGAAGCCGCTGATGGCATGCTTGGTTGCGACGTAAAGAGGTGTGCTTAATGATGCTATTTGACCCGCAATGCTTGATATATGAATTATAGACTTTGGCATTTTGGAGTTTGCGAACTTGGAAATAGCCAGCTGTGTTGTGCGTATTGGATGAACCAGGTTGATATCCAGCTGAGCATATCTGGACCCGCCGGGGGAATCATGACTTTCGTTCGATCCTGGCGGATACCAGAAACTGGAGAAGGGCTTGGAATTGCAGACACAGTAAGATATGGGAAGGGAAATGAAAATGCACTCCGGTTTTCAACAGATTATACGCACTGGCTCATAGACGCCCGCTCCAGGACAGACGATGTCTATTTCCCCGAATTCTTCCTCTGCAACCTCAAACACCCGCTCTAATTGGGCCCAGTCGGTGACGTCGGTTGGCCGAAATATGGCTCGGGGAACCGATGTGGAATACTTATTCACGAGCGCGTTTGCCTCTGGGCGCAATGCTAGATCTGCCAACACACAATTGCATCCATGTTCAAGTAGCAACTTGACAAAGCAGAAATTGATGCCTTTGTTCTCATCTTGTTAACACGATACCAGCCGCATGAGTGACTTCAAGAGCTGACTGCGTCCGTCTCACCTGAGCCCGCACCAGTTACAATGGCAGTTTTGCCCTTGACCAACTGCGACATGGTAGGGGATGAACGGTCCACTGTTTTCAGATTAGATTATCAATCAAGTTATCTGCCCGTCGTATGCTTCTTTTGAAAGTGTATTCCACACATCAACACAGAGTACAGATGGAGCAAATCGCCGCTGCAACCGAGGATCCGCCGCGGGGGGTCGGTGGAACACTGGAACGGGCGGAAGGTAAGCCGAGCCGGTCAACGACAAGTCAAACCCATCGCAAATGGTCGTCAGGCGGGTTTATCAACGCCGGATCCCACGGATCAACGAGCTCGATTTCCTGTTCTCTGACGAACTCGATCAAAACTTGGCGGGATGGACACGGTTTGTTGCTCCTCCCTCCTACAGAGCGGGAACTATCTATACACACCGCCGAGCTCAAAACGACCCGGTGATCTAAGCTATACAAGTCGATCACTTCGTTGGCAAAAGCATGGCAATGTCCCGGATTGTTCGGTTCATGCCAGTGCGCAATATATCCTCGGCATCGCAGGCCACCAAGGCCACTGGTGATATTTCATCAGTTTTCCCTAGCCTGAGGCCGGATTATAAACCAGAAGCTCTTCCTGCTCGGTTTCAGGAGCTCAAACAATATTTGTTTCAACAAAACCCTGTGCCCCTTGTGCAGAGCTGGTCACGGCTCCTTTCAAGCTTGGAGAATGAGGTCAAGGAAATCCGTGCCAAAGGAAGCAAGGTAAGATTTCATCACGATTAGCGTGCGATAGTCGCGGTCAGGGTTGAAAAAAGAATCTCCCCACCTAGGTCATTCCTTCAGTTAATTTTGGTGACGTGAAAGCTGGAAATATTTCCGCTCAAACGCTTTCACAGATTCGGCGACGTGGAGCTGTTGTTATACGCAACGTATTTCCAAAACCGCTCGCACTGGAGCTCAAACACCGAGCAGAAGACTACATAAGGGCCAATAGAGACAGGGTGAAAGCGTTCCCGCCCGATTCTCCGGTGGTCTATGAACTGTACTGGACTCCGTCGCAAGTGGCAGCTCGTTCCCATCCGAACATGCTTGAAACACAGCGCTTTTTACAGGGCTTATGGCATTCATCGGATCCGTCTACCCCGGTTTCGATGACATATCCTCTTTCCTATGCTGATAGGTTCCGTATCCGGGACCCTGGCGATTCAAAATTTACGCTGGGCCCGCATGCCGATGGCGGTTCAGTGGAACGCTGGGAGGATCCCGAATACGCAAATGTTTACCGTACAATACTGGAAGGCTCCTGGGAAGACTACGATGCGTATGATGCAAAGCACCGCGTCGCTGCAAAGATGGATCTATACGGCGCGTCTGGTGCTTGCTCAATGGTAAGGTTTTTCCAGGGCTGGCTTTCAATGTCGGACACTGGACCTGGAGAAGGCACGCTTAATATCTGTCCAATGATCAAACATAGCACGGCATATACTATCCTTCGCCCTTTTTTTGTTCCTGAGACTGGGCAGCTGGCGAACGACTCGACGTTTCCCGGTGCCGTTCCAGGAGCCTGTCAAGAATATTCTGAGCAAAGCCACCCCAATTTGGATCTTTCTACCACCATGGTTCCAACGCCACATGTGCAGCCTGGGGACTACGTCGCGTGGCATTGCGACGCTCTTCACTCCGTGGATAAAGAACATCGTGGAAAAGGCGACTCAAGCGTCCTTTACATTCCTGCAGCCCCTCTTTGCGAAACGAACGCGGAGTATCTTAGAAAACAAAGAGAGGCGGCACTCGCGTATTCACCACCATGGGATTTCCCAGACGCTGGAGGTCTGGGTGAGCGTGGCTTTGAGGGTACTGTTGAGTGGTCCGCCCTGTCGGATGACGGACTTCAGGCGATCGGTATGGGCGCCAAAGCATGGGCTATTGAAGACGGAATGGGCCAGGGTGAAATTGAAGCGATAGAAGCTGGAAAGCGTATCTGTTTCAGTCAACCGTAAAGTGGGAGTTTCATAGCTATTGAAAAACAGTTGCTCGACGGTCCAGCATTCAAACTCTTGAGGACATGGAATGCTGGGATTCGGGGTAAGTTAATTAATGTTAATCAGTACATCCCTTCTCTATCAAATCCACTGTTCATTCCAAAGCAAGTGGTCAATTGCAAGGAACATACAAGTCCATACAAAAGCTGGGTCTTTAATGCGCCAGAAATGTGATTTTCATCGAATCAAAAAAGTCTGATATCTCACAGTCAAGCCAGGCCTGTAACTTTAGTTATTTTTAGAAAAGCTTAGTCATGGCTGACAAGTTAAAGTCGCGTCATGTGATTTGTGCGTTTGGGGCCCTGTTTTGTGTTCGTTGGAAGACTCGGAGAGCTGCGATGCCAGCGAGGTGTAGGATTTTTATTCTTTCAATTTTTAACTTATCAAATGACACTCGCAAGGAAGGGGCTAAATAATGCGGCTTCAAGCAGCCTGTCTTCTCTTGGCATCCATTGTCCCCGTGTCATGGGCGATTATCACTGATGAAGCCTATCAGATTGACTACCATCATGCCCTCCTAGGAACCCCCGAAGCCCGATCAACCTTCTTTCACAGACCGAGCTCCTCATCTAGCGCATCACTACTCTATGCTCTTTCCGACAAGTCGATACTTGGGGCTGTAAACCCGAAGGACGGGTCGATTGTTTGGCGCCAGAATCTATCTGATTATTCAGTCGGAGCTCCTACAACTGCGCTCCTGCGTGCGGTAGACGGAGAAGATGCCATTGTTAGTGCGGTCGGAAGCGATGTCCTGGCGTGGGGTGCATCCGATGGAAAGCTTCTGTGGACTCATCGGCTAAACGACGCTTCGATCGTCGGTTTGGAGCTCACTGGCTCTCAAACTGCCGGCCCGGAGCTCTCTTCGCTGGACTCCATTGTGCTGTCTAGCAACAAAAATAACATTGTTAGAAAGCTAGATGGTGCTTCCGGCAGTGTGAAATGGGAATACAGAGATGATAGGTATTACAGTCCAGTTTGAAGGAGTGCATTTGCAACTTTTGCTAATCACACCGTGAAGTGACGATATCCCTTTGAAGGTCTCCACGTCACCCACCGCGGCATACTACATCTCTCTCCAATCTGTCTCTCGGAAAGGCTACAGAATCAAAGTGGTGGTATTAGATATCCAAACCGGGCGCTTGAGCGATCAATACACACTTCATTCGGAAAACGAAGTTTCCTCCCCTGAGTCTATCATATATGTCAGCGGCAATTCGGTCATTCCGCTCATCGTTTGGTCGGACAAAGAGTTGAAGAGCCTGAAATTCAATATCGTTGGGTCCAACACTATCCATTCTGCTGATATTGAGCATACCACCGGGGAAAACATCGAAGAAATTAAGGTCCAAACATCAGCTGTTGTGCCACATTTCCTCGTGTTTTACAACACTGCAAACAAGTCTTGGGCAGATGTTTTTTATATTGCGACCAAACCGGCAGCAATTTCCAAAGTCTATCAGCTTCCTTTACTTGACTCGAAAGCCGCGTTTGCTTCAAGTACAGTCAATGACAGGTTTTATTTTGCTCGTATAACGAGGTCAGCTGTCGATTTGTTTTCATCCACAACGAAAGATGTCCTTGGATCATGGAAAATTAATGAAATTTCTGAGCATCCGCAACACGCTGTGTTGGAAGTTGCTACTAAGGGGGCCGGCTTCGCAATACGCTTTGCACAAGTGGTCGAGAGTGGAGATTGGGTTCTGATCCGCAACGGTGAACTCGCATGGCGTAGACCTGAATCTTTGACGGACGCGATTGTTGCGGCCTGGGTGGACGTGAATGGTGGCGAAGCGCTCGCCCATGAGCTTGAATTCGAGGGCCATCAAGATGTTTTGTCAGCTTATATTCATCGCGTCAAACGACATGTAAAGGAATTACGAGACAACCTCCTACCGTGGCTTGAGGAGGTTCCTACGAAGATCTTGTCGAGTTTCTTGTCAAGTGAGGGCACTGATCTGACCCAATTCGGGTTTGGAAAATTAGTCATCGTCGCAACAAGAAAAGGTCGCATTTTGGCCTTAGATTCGGGCAAACAAGGCGCTATCTTGTGGAATATCAAGGCTTCTGACAATGCGGTGGCGTGGGGAGCCAATGCCATCTTAACCCAACACGACGTTGCCACCATCTACGTGACAGATGGGAGTTCCGTTAAGGTAAACATCACATCCGGCAAGATTATCGAAAGATCACCGGCTACCGGGGCATATTCGTCGATAACCTTCATTTCGGATACCAAATCGTCTGTTCCAGTTACCGTCAAATCTGACGGTGCTCCGTCTGACTCGTCATTGCAGTTCGATGACGATAAAGTTTTTGTGACACTCAGTAAGGATGGCAAATTAATGGGCTGGAGTGGCACTGATATGAAAACCCCGGCATGGGAGTTGCTGCCGCCAAAGGGCCAGAAGGTTATCCATGCCACCGCAAGATCGGCCCATGACCCTGTTGCGTCTATTGGCAAAGTATTGGGTGACAGATCCGTGCTCTATAAGTATTTGGACCCTAATCTCGTCCTCATCACAGCTGTTGCTAGCTCTACTGTTACCTTATATCTTTTGGATGGCGTTTCCGGCCAGATATTGTACACAACAAGCCAGGACGGTGTCGATACTTCTCAGCCGATAGCATCCGTTATTTCAGAAAATTGGTTCGCATATTCTTTCTGGGCAGATATCACAGATACGTCCGACGCCAAAGGCTACCGCCTCGTCATATCTGAGCTATACGAGTCGCCGATCCCGAATGACCGCGGTTTGCTGGGTGATACAACGAAGTATTCCGGCGTCCGTACCAGCACCGGCCTTCCTCGACCGCATGTTATCTCGCAAGCATACATGGTCTCGGAAGCGATTTCCAACATGGCAGTAACAGAAACCCGCCAAGGAATCACGATCAGGCAATTACTTTGCACCCTTCCTTCTTCCAAAGCCATTGTCGGCATACCTCGATTTGTTCTCGATCCGCGTCGACCTGTTAATCGAGATCCCACTTCTCAAGAAGTCGAAGAAGGTCTAATAAGATACACTCCTTTCCTCGGCTTCGATCCTAGATGGTATCTCAACCACGCCCGCGAAGTGGTGGGTATTAAACACATTGAATCCAGCCCAACATTGTTGGAGAGTTCGACCCTAGTTTTTGCATATGGATTTGATATTTTCGGTACGAGATTGGCTCCCAGTCAGCCCTTTGATCTTCTAGGTAAAGGATTTTCAAAAATCCAGTTGCTCGTTACGGTTCTAGCGTTGACTATGGGAGTCGCAGTATTGGCGCCAATGGTAAGTTGATTATTCTTGATATGCATGGTGAATCTTTTTAGCACTTGGTTACTAACAATTATTCTTGTACAGGTTCGGCAAAAGCAAGTAAATCTGAAGTGGAAGTCATAACGACTGTTAAACAATGTGCTTTATGTTAATGGTTATTTGTTTCTGTGTACAATTATAGCCAACATGATGCGTTGAATATTAGATTTCTGCCTAATTAATTATTTGTTGATTTTTTTCGAAGAGCTGCTCTCATAGCTTATCAAATCCACTAGTCAGGGTTGCAAGGGATTTTAAACAGACAGTAAATTGAAAATGAACACTTGACACTTCCACAATCATACAAGATCTTGACGATCATAAGAATTTTTGATTGGACTTCTGAAATTGCTCTGTTGTCCGATCCCAGCTTCTGAATCCGGCAAAAAAATGGTGTATTAAAAACGAGATTTGCAGAAAACAAAGTAAAACAAGGAAAGATAGAGAGAAAAAGCTGATATCAAGCATCATCTTGCAGCATGAGCCTCAATTAAACAACGCTGTCCAGGAATGCACTCCATGACTCTGGATTCTCAGAGGCGGCATCACCCACTTTGATTCCCGAGAACTGGCATTGGTCGCCCATGGCAGGAAATCCTCCAACACCATTGAATTTAACGTGCGTTGCAGTCTCTGAAAAATCGATCTGGCCTTCTTGATGTCCGGAATGGACTTCTCCCTTGCTGATGTCACGGCCACGCCAGAGCATATAAAGACGGGTAGATGAGGTGGAAGTGATCTTTCGCTTTTTGTTTGCGAAGTTATCATCGTTCTCTTCTTCGTCGTCAATATCTTCAATCGAGACGTCATCACACATCCGACCCTCTCCCTTGGACATCTTGGTGTAGAGTCTCTCCAGGGAATCTTTGTCCGTGGCAAGTAACATTGTACCCTCTAGGATGCCTAGATTGAAGCTAGCAATAAAACCTAGACCACGAGTCTCCTCAGACTCCGTGATACTCATCTCCATCCCAAACACCACCTCGGGCCATGTCTCCTCCACAGTAGCGCAGTTGACCTGGTATTTTCCAACCACCATCTCCGTCACAGGATCAATATTCTTAGCACCGGTCTTCGCAGCCATCTTCTGCACAATGCCATTCATTGACTCGGGGGTCGCACTAGCAAACTTCTTAGGTCTTCCACGTCCCAACTTAGCCGGGGGTTTCACGTATTTTGGCGGTTCTTCCGTGGGTGCGACGGCAGGTTCATTCTTCTTGGGCCTGCCACGTCCTTTCTTTTGTGGTGTATCAGTCGTCGCAGTCGCCTCGGGAGCTGCTTTCGCGGGCTGGATGTCACTTTTACGCGGTCTTCCACGTCCTGGTGTTCGCTTTGGCTCTGGAGCCGCGACTGGCGCCGCGACGGGCGCCGGGGCTGAGCTCTCACTTTTCTTTGGTCTTCCACGGCCCTTGTTCGGTGCAGGGCGACTCTTTTCTTGTGGTGGGTGGGGAGCCTCTGCAACGCTTGCGCCAATGGGATTCTTCTTTGGTCGACCTCTCTTTCTGGGTTGGCCGGTATGGTCGAGCACGACCGGTTTTGGCTGTGCTGGTCCACCTTCTTTGGCGGGACGGCCGCGTTTTCGTTTCAGTGGCTGTTCTGCAGTTCCTTCGGCCATGGCTTCGGAATCGTAGCTAGGTCGAGTAGGCGTTTCAAAAGAAAAGGACAGCTCGGGTGCAAAGTTGTTTTCAGAGTTGTTTTGGTTCTTTTCAGGCACAATTCAGAATGAAGGGCATTAGTTGGGGTGTCAAGAAGTGACAAGAGGTGGTCCAAGACTGGAAAAGGTAATGATTATAATTGGTGTGTGATAGCAAGCAGAATTGCTTTTGTCTGTCAAGTTGCCGTGCAAACAGGGGGGAATGTTTGTGAAGGGAAGTCGCGCCGGCCACCGCCTTCAAGCTTAGGGGGGGGCCTGCTTTTCTGCCAGGGTATGCACCAGCCACATTTGATACATCTGAGCCTCACTTATGCGCCAAACCTTGTCTTACGATGGGATCTTGAATCCTCACAAGCAACACATCAGAGAAGGCAGATAACAAAGTACAACATGCAAAATTCCAGGATCTGCTACTCAATGGGCCTTGTGATGTGGTGATGGAACTTAAAAAAATGACAGTCCTTCTAGTTATATCGAGCAGAAGAACAAAAATAAAACTGTTGTCAGGGCTGACCCGGAATCGAACCGGGGACCTTGGGATCTGCAATCCTACACGCTAACCGCTGCGCCACCAGCCCGGTCAATTGTTGATGAGAACTGCTGACAATCTCATACATAGGAAATCGTTCAGCACAAGCAAATCCTATTCTTTTGTACTGGTGCTCCACCTCGTCCTTGCATTTGTTGATTGTGGTTGTGGATACAGAGATATCCGCTGGCCCTCAGTGAACAGTGAGATCCAGCTCAGGCGCGCCAGTGAAGTGAAAATGTCTGCCTTCATGAATTATACCCCATCTCATAGTGGCCGCCAGATGACAGATTGAAGGCTGTGATAGACTTGAAGCTGTGGACATATGTCCAAAGTGGATCCAAGTCCACAGCCGTCGGGCCGTAGCCTCAAATCAACTGTTCTGAATCACAGAGCCTCAAGTCAAAGCCTTTCCCATCACAGCTTTTCAACACGGACCCAACATCTCCAGACATAAAGCCGGGGGCAGGGTTGAACCACTGGAATCCATCTCTGCAGTGGTTGTGCCTTCCAGGCAACAGTATTGGTAGACAATCATATCTAAGTCAAGTTAGACCTAGAATAGCTGGTATTCTCAGTCTAGCAGGATTCCTATCTCCCACCAGAGTCCCTTGTCTAGCCGGAATCACCTCTCTGACTGAAGTGCTCTCTAGCACAATGAATAACTAAAGGCCGAGGTCATCGAGTGGCACGGATGTGCTTTTGAGTATAGGGAAAATTACATGTGGGAACCACGTCTTGGGTGTTATGTGGATATGTGAAGGGTTTTTTAGGGGGTAGGATAGTCTGATAGCCTTCTCTTGGTAATTTTTAAATCTCAAGAATACTACTCACACAAGATAGTCATCTTGGTAGGTGTGCTGAGATGAGACACAATTCTCAAGAATATCTTTAAGCTGCATCCTGAGCTTGGTCTGCAAGGTAGAAAGAATGATGTTACACTTTCCAAACCCATGAAACTTGTATATACAAAATACCCAATATCTCAACAACCAAAGCTCTGTTTTAGTTTAAATTAATTGCTGATGATGTAGAATTAGTATTTAGTGTACCAGCCCTTAGCTCTTTGCACTGCCTTTAACCATCGAGGCATAGACTCAATAAAACAGACTTTTGAACTAGTTATAGGTGTATCCTCACACCATGTTCACATCTAAGCGATTGTTAGATGAGGTTCATGTATTATTGATTCATGTGTTTGAAGAACTGAATTTGCAAGCTTTTGTAGCAGCTGCAATATGTACCATGGTCTGCGCATTGAAAGATTTTATATCAGTTCAAGCCTCTCCCTCTTCACCCATGTCCCTCTCACTAACACGCATGACGAATCGTTGGGAGTGCACAGTTCCTGATTCTAGTGTTAGTTCTATAAGCTTAACCTGGGATGTACCCGTCCTTTTGCAATGATGTCCTGGCTTTATCGCGAAGTTTTTGCACTGAGAGTGCGTAGGTATCTCGTGCGTCTCGTCCTGCAGGAAGCTGACAGCCATATAGTTGACCACGCGTGATCTTAATGGCCTGGTTTGCAGCTCCACTTTCAGGTATTGGATAGATAAGCTAATACCGTGAGACTCCTGCGTTGATGACAATGGTATGTATTTCGAGATTGCTTACTTCTGCCTGGAGCAGTCTTTTGTTCCCCGCGGGATCCAAGTCCCACAACTCTACAACCCCATCGACACGGTGACCCACCCTTTTCGTCCATTTGAACAGAAAAACAACCTGAACTCGCCCAGAACTCCCAACTAGCCAAAGTCGCATGTCTTGATGAAGCTTAGCTCCACTCTCAGACCAGCCTGATTCAACAACAACAGATGGAAAGTATTCGCCTTCGGGAACGATACACATATCTGGTTGTTTCCGTGATCCAGTATATGGTCCCTGAAATCCATGAAACGCTTGAGTAGAGTTAGCATCTTTGATAAAACGTCGAAAGTAGGACGATATTTACTGGTTCCAGTGGAAAGCCATAGTTGCTCCCATTCTGGCAGGGTGATAAATTGGGAGGCACGCATCAATGATACTTGTTGATAAAGCCACACTTGTTGACAGTCATGCGTAAATGTTGGCATTGAATGTATCTCGAGAGTTTTGGTATATGAATTGTAACTTAGGCTGATGAGTTTAGCCTCGTTAGCAATGTCTTCCCAACATTGGAAGTATCTGGGGATATTAGTTACCGAGGATGAATCCTCTCGATTGTAGGAGTCTCATCAAGAGAGTCAAAAACTGACCCACCAACAGAGGCGTCGACGTTTTCGTAAGTCAAGTGAGTTTCATTTTGAGAAGTGAGAATCGCATGATGGCATATATTGAAAAGTTGCTGTGCGGAGAGTTCTTGAGATATGGAGGGAGCACTCCCATTTCTCAGCCCCTGTCGAGGCTCAGTTCGATCACCCATCGTGCTGACTGAAGTGATGATTCTGTTGTTGGTGATCATGCAGTGGCAATGAGATTGCGAGATTCAGCATCAATCAATTTATCTTCCTTGTTGGAGAGAACAGTTCAGAAGTGGACTCTCACACCATTGAAGCTGACTCTCTAGGCAATATAACTATCAGTATGGATTTGTACGGAGTAGTTAACTAGAGAGAATAGTGTTGGAGCATGAGATCTGATTAATTGAGTGATCTAACACCAGAAGTCTGCAAGAACCCCTGAAGATGTTGTGGTGCCCTAACCCTGTTGGGTTTACTAGCATGAGGTGTGCACGTTTTTTTTTTTTTTTGATGAAGTAATGGATGTCATCAAGAAATAGCAGAACAGCAAAAGCAGTGAGAGATTTAAGCCATGTATGTCAATGTACAATATAAATGTATTGTATACTATGATGGAGGAATGACATGAAGGAAAACTCAAAATTGAATACCCAGAAAATATGTAATAATAGTCTAAAAGAAAAGTGTTCAGAGTGCAAAGCCCTTGATCACCCGCGTTTATATTCATTTCTAGAGAAAAACTATGGCAGAAATCATCAACCCTAGATGAGTACCGAAAAATATGTATAGAAAATTGGAAAGGCGCATAACGAATACCAAATCAAAAAGGATATCCGTCAGATAAACTCGCTTAGACAAAACTTTTTGCATCTGATAGTGCAGTTGGAGTGAAGCCATAGGGGAGAGTCAGGACATCGCTGTAGGACCGTTGACTTGGGCCTCCGTCGATGCAGCTTCCCCTTGGTACACAGGAGTTTGAGGTGCTTCTATGATACCGTTGGCATTAATCGATTCAGAATGAGTCGTCTCTCCGGCCTGCTCGTCCTCTTGCTTAACCGAAATCGTCCTCCTGCGTGGCTTCCCACCGATGCTTCCAAAAATCTCAATCCGGTCCCTGAACCACGCAACCGGCCCCTTAACAAAATTTGCCTTCCTCTCCTGCTCTGTCTTATCTGAGCTTTCCGAGCTGACCTCGCCATCTCCCCTTGGGCCTAGCGCTTCCAATGTGCCTACAAGCTCCCGAGCGGGTTCATCGAGAATTGGCATGTCCCCCCAATCCCAGTCGAGCTCACCGCCGTATTGCTTAGGGAAACTAGATGGTTCCATGAACGATGTGAGGGTAGATTTCGCTTCGGAAGCCGAAAGAATGAAGATCTTGGACGTAGTTACGGGGTCGAACCAGCGTTTAATCCACCCCCAAACCGTAGGGAAAAATGAAGGCGCACCGATGATCTAGAAAACAAGTTAGCCAACTCTTGAGAAAGCTGTAACATATGCTTAAGGGTTCTCACAAAAATCCTATCCAAGGTTTCGGGATAATGCGCCGTCGCCAGAACGCTCGCGTCTTGCATATGTCCCTTTAGATTCCAGAACTGTTTTAGTCCAACCCCCGAAATGTCGACGATATTGGTTGTACTCGAGATCGGAGTTTCGGGGTTGGGCCTCGGTAGCGATGAACATAACGGTACGACAAATCGAGTCATGTTTTCGTACAGCGCGAAGAGGCGTTGTAATCTGGGGGGCACGGTCGAAGAACTGTGCGTGGAAGACGTAACGGCCGACCCGGCGCCGGAAGAGTAAGCGGCCATGCTCTTACTATTAAGATGTTTGATCACGAAGACATAAACGGGAATACCTCTCCGATCACGACGGCCAGTCCATTGGGGATACTGCACACAAGGCAGAGGTCAGCCTAAATAAATCAAGGTGTTTCTGGGCCCAAGGCTGAATGAAACCCACCACTTTCCGTGCTTCCTCATAAGAATCAACGTCGAAGTTCTCATAGAGCTCATCAAGTCGGTTCGTCTTTCGCCATTCCTCCGTGGCCTGGAACTGGTCCAGTGCCCCTTTCACTTCGAACCTGCGCGCACGCAAAAATCGTCTAAAAGCGCCAGCCAAGCGGGTCAAGTCAGCAATCTCTCCATGGTTCACACATTAAATCCAGGGCCCTGCTCCTTTGCTTCGGAATTTCTCCACCCATTGAAGATGGGTTTTGATGTGGAAAGAGTATGTCTTACAATAAAGTAGGATCATCATGGCTCGCCGGTTTCCCCTCCTCAGCCGGCTCATACAGTTTCTTCTCGATGCAGACAGCCTTGAACTCCTCCAGCGCACGCTCCTGGTCGGGCGTCAAATGATTCACGTGGCCATTAAGGTGGTCGGGTGTTTCTTCCCCGTTGATCGACTGGTTCGTCTTGGTTCTGTGGACCAAATTGTGTGGACGGGATTGAGATTGAGATTGGGATTGGGATTGAGAGCTGAGATGCGAGTGGTGTGAGCGCTTGCTGCGGCGCGACTGGTTTGTCGGGGTCCGTTCCAACGTCATGGCCTCCTTCCGGTCCGCTCTGGCTTGGAAACGCTTGGGATTTAAGAAATAGGGTTGTGCAGGGATGGATAGTCTTGAGGGAAGCCTTGTTTGGCCACCCGGCAAGTAACTAAGGTTGAGATGGGAGGTTTAACTAATAACTAAAGGGAAAAAAAAGAGAGACGGAAGAGAGAGGAATGGGCGGGAAAGCCGGACGAATATTCTTCTTAGTTAGACTTCCAGGCAGTCAGCTTGTTCAGCTTACAAGTTAATTGTCAGCCTTTCAGGGGGGAAATAAATATGGATTGTTCCCCTCTCTCTCTCCTCTTCACCCCAAGAGGGTTCGCCGCTCTTGTCGTTCCACCCAATCCACGAAGGGCTTGCTGCTTGGCAAACAGCATCATCTGTTCTACCCTTTTCTTCTCACAAACACGGGAGCTCTCGATATGTATACCTATGTGGCTCTGATTTGACCTTCTTATCTTCCTTTGTCTTTTTTGAGCGTCAAGAACCTCATATTAGTTAGTTACTCCCTCAATGGGTGTTCTCTTGGAATGACTTGATCATGCCTAATGATTATGAGAGTGGAAGGGCATGCAACCTCAGATGGTGAGCTGTCATTGCAACCACCAGCAGTGAGCTCTGCAGTCAGACAGCGTTGTACAATGGCTCAAAGCCTGTCTCCACCGCGATCACTCTGTCGAATATTCTCTCCATTCTATCCAGACAGCCGAGCGCCAACAAAAATAAAATACTACTCAAGATCAACTTGCAGCTATATTCAGGAATGTTGTCAGTACTTGCGAACAATCTAGTTTTCCAGAAGATGCTGAGGTTCAAAACTGGCCGAGCATCCTTTTTAGCAAACTTAAAGCGGTAGATTTTTATACACGAAGACTATAAGTTCCGTGTGTCCCATGCCACCTATGCCTAGGCACTTCAGTCAAGCAGGCTATTAAAGCAACCTACCTCCAGCACTTACTCCGGGCCCAATAAGATTGCGGTAGTTTGGGAATTCCAGAACCTCTCCATTATAATGGAGGTGGCCCAACATCAAAGGACGTAAGCTCACTGATAGGCAACTTATCCTGCAACTGTTGACTTGGTCAAGCCGGCTGTTTGGGATAACTATAGCCCGCCTACTCCTCCTAAATACTCTTTAATTTGCCCTGTAACTTTATTGCTTGGCAGCTTATGATGTTCTCGCTGATTGATTGGCACAAAGACGTATCATTATGATCAATCAAACATGAAGGTAGAATCCAGCTGATTCTGAAAAATACGGCCGCATTTTCGGATAGGTCATCTGGTAGGCAACTTAGTTATGTATCATGGCTAGAAATGACAACTAACTAAAGCAACATCCTCAGTCTCTTTCACACTCGGAAGTTACATGCATGAAGCAGTTAGCTTAGCCAAACTACGAAAGCCCTTTTTAGAAAATTTCATCCCCTCATTCCTTGTTGATGATATCATGGTCATCGTCAAAACCGTCCTGGAGGAGATAACAGAGTTTGCGCCTAGTCTTCAGTAATATCGCCGTACTCCCACATTCCCCTTCGTTGCGTCTTAGCTTCCTCCTCAAGTTTCTTCAATTGAGCAATAGTATCGTTCGCGGAACGTTCCCAAGCTTTAAGTTTGCGAGGAACCATGGCAAGACCCTCACGAACGATATCGGCATTGATACTCTGCTCGAGCTTCTCGGAGTTCGATGGGTCAAGAAGCGTGATAAAGAGTGTTCCTTCTGGTGCGACGTGTTCGACATTTGCCACCAATTGGCGATCAAATGTCTGCTCAGCAACAAATCGTGTGGCATCGGCAAGGTATTCGGGAGACATGGGGAATTGAACAAATGCAAGTGCTGCATCAGCAGCTTGCGGTTTCAAGTTCTGCATAGAGAATTGACCTGAAAGTGGTCGTAAGCGGCTCCATGGGATTTTCTCGGTGTTTCCATAATCAATGTACACAACATCGGCCTCCTTGGCTTCACGGTCATTGCGGCGGATTCTAGCTCTGTACCATTCGTTATCCTCTGTGAACTGAGCAGCGACAAGATCACCAGCCTTGGGCGGGGCCTCTAATGGCTTAGCGTTGGCTTTGTCCAGATGGAATGCACGGAAGGAATTCATGAGATCAGTCAGTGCAGTAGTGCCGGAACCAATCTGTTGAACTTTGAGCTTGCCATCCTCCTCGATATTTGTGACCAGCACGTCCCGGTAATCCTTCCGTCGTTCGACAGGCTCAGCAGAATCAGCGCCATTGGTAGCGGCCGGTTCATCATATTCGTTGTCCTCATCCTTGGTTGGGTCCCAGTCGTGCCAAATCCCCTTCTTCGCTTCCTTCGCTTTCTTTTCAGCGGCAAAAAGTTCCGGTCCATGTCCTGACTGTTCAGCAGAGTAGGCGTGAACGGTTGCTAAGCCTTCCTCCAGAAGCAATCTGGCAAAATTTTCCCGATTTACGTACAGAGTGCCAATGAATCCCCCGACTTTATCAATAGTCTCAACATCAATCTCCACGTCGCGCTGCATACACCTGCGGTTGGAAAAGTCATGAGCTTCTTGACCGAATGGCTCAGAAGCTTCGCTAGGATTCCTAGCGGACTTGGGAGCCCTAATTCCAGAGAGAACAAAGGTAAGTTTAGCATTGTCGCGCGGGATCAGGACCGTGAATCTCGCGCCCGACTTGACAAAATCAACAACGCCAGGGACCTTTTTCTGTCGCTGAAGCACCGAAGACGCCATTTTGGCCTTTTGCAAATTCTCGGAATAGTCTTGGTACTGCTTGTTCTTGGGTGGTTTCGACGACCACATGCCCTTTTCCTCCTTTTGGGCTGCCTCTTCGGCCTGCAATAAATTATCGTAATCAGGAGACCGATCATCATCGTCCCGTCTGTGTCTGATAACAGAGGCATAACCAGCCTCAACCAAAGCAAGAGCGATGTTTGTATTTCCAGCCATCACAGTAGCAACCTCACGCTCCTCAAAGCCTTCAGTCGCAGGCCTCTTTCCATCAATGGTCACCTTCACATGTTTGCCGATAAGTTTCTTACGTAGGAACTCTTTCGCATCGATTCCGAATGGTGCCTGCTTAGGGTCCGAAGGTTTTGGTTGTCTCACACTGGACAGGCTAACTTTCTTTTCCTTTCCAGCCTTACTACGCACAAAAATAGTATCGGCATTCAAGACACGGCTGACGACAAAGTCTGTATCTCCACCAGCTGAGGCAGTGGTTTTTGGTGCAGCATGTGCAGCAAACAACCCTTTTCGGGCGTCCCTAGCCGCTTTTTCTGCCTGTCGGAATGTAGCCATCTCGTTACCTAAAAGGGTGGAATGGTGGTCGGCGCATCTCGCAAGGCCCTCTTCAAGCAAGAACTTGGCAATGTTTCCATTGGGGTGAAGAACAGTGCCGACGAGTTGATTCTGTGGCGTAACCCCGTGTAAAGATACCTTGACCTTTCGCTGTAATAATCTCATTTCCACAAATTGTTGCGCCTGGTCACCATACGGCTCGCCAGCCTGCTCCGCTCCATCTGCATTTACCCGCTTAGCAGAAGGGGCACGAACCCCAGCTGCCACAACAATGGTCTGGATATGCTTATGCGGCGAGATCTGCATGCGAACAAGGTAACGGTCGCCGTTGAGTATTCTTTCCACCACAGTATCAACCATAGTTCCCTTGAGGCTGTCCACGAGCGCTTTAGGTTCCGAAACCTCATACAACACCTCGATATTTCCTCCCTCGGCCCAAACACCTTTGGAGTCTGCACGTGCCCGTGATTCGAAGCCTCGCAGCTTATCGAGCAGCAGTGCTGTGTCTTCGGACTCATCTCTTCGACCAGCATCTTCGCGGACCTTCGCCCAACCTTCGGAGACACAGAGCTCAGGCAATTCTCTACCACCTGGCAGCTTCACAATTCCGTATTCTCGCTTCGCGCCGGTGGGGATGGCATAGAGTATTTGGAATTGGACCACCTTGCCGACGAGGAGATCGCGGATAAATTCACGAGATTGGAAGGCATGAGGCTGGATTAACAGTAAATATCAACGTATTAGCCTTCTCAGGTTTCATTAACCATACAAAGAATGAGGTAAAGAAGTGACATTGTAATCTCCATGCGGGTAATAAACAAAACAATGGAAGAGACAACGTACCTCATCACCTTCCCTGCGTAGCCTGGGAGCAGATACATACGCAAGACTGAGGATCCTCTCCTGGCTCCTGTTGGTCACATGCGTTAAGACGACGGTGTCGCCAGAAAGGACACTTTTCACGCGAGCTTCCAGAAGAGGCATTGTTCCGGAACCTTTCTAGTAAGTTTACCCCGTATAACACGCGTTGCACGGCCAGAAAGTATAGCCTCTGAAGGATGAAGGAGATATAAATAGAAATAAGAACAGCAGAGGACAGCAATGGATGTGAGCGATTGAAAAGGAAAGATGGGGCTGGTATAACAAGTGAGGTGGTTTATTTGTGTGCTATATTGACCAGCATTAATCTGACTAGCATCTGGGGTGGATGAGATTTAGCGTGAGAAGGCGATGTGTTCAACTTCAAGTCGCGCCTTCACACAGCAGTTCCTCAGTTTACACCCAATCAGGTCACCACTTACATTGCATGTCACCTTTGAATGATCTCAGTAAACTCCCATAAGAGTAATATACAATAAAGCTGCTGCTGGGCTAAACATTTATTTAGGTGCTCTTGATGTTGTGTTGCATCCATCCCCTTGGGGATTCCAAAGTTAGAGGAGACTGAGGGCAATCCATCTTGTTGACGACCCAGTTTTCTTTACTTTTGCAACGCTTTGATTGGAAATATTCGCTACTCAATCATCAAGCATTATTTGGTTTCTTGGGCTGTCTTTTGATATATGTATATGTTTGAATATGGGAGTTCAGATGTAGAACTGTGGAAGTGGCCATTCCCTATTACTGTGATAGTTACAGATCCAGAACACCAGATTCTTGATCATTGTTTTGCTAGTCAGCTAGTCAATTTGATAGGCATTCCCATTTATGTAGACACAGCAATATCAGCTCTGGCTTTGCGGAGAGCACACAGCCCAAACTTTTCACCAGCATCCTATTTTATGATCATGTTTGTTCTCATAGCGAGGCTATGTAGAAATGCCAATGACACCTAGAAAGCAAATTTCATTAACATTTATCCAGCAAAGAAACACACCAAGGTTGGGCAGCTTACCGCATGCGGGCCGGGGACCAGCATTGCCAGTCTTCTTAGATTCCTCATTGCTTCCCTTGCCGAGGTCATCAGTGCCAGCATGGACGACGATGGTGCGCTATGAGTATATTGTTGTGAGTCACGTCTGCCTCAAAAGATCAAAATAATTAAGATAATGTTGACATACGCCCAGCACACTGTGCTCTCCAATAAGCTTGATCAGCTTGTCCTGGACGGATCCGACGGCGTTGCCCTGAGCATCGGTGGTGATGTTGCCCAAGTCACCGACATGACGTTCGTCATCAGTTGGAGCACCGTGGGTCTTGGAGAATGGGTTGACTATCAGGATATCAGCTATTGGACCTTTCTGGCCTTTCTTGAAAATCAATCAACATACAATGTGGTCCGGCAGAAGTGCAGCCGTTGGTGTTGTCACCGAATTGGTGAACGTGGAAACCACGCTGGGCGTTGGGGTCGTGGCCAGTGATGTTCCAGGAAACGGTTGTTGGACAGTTCTCGTCAGCTTGCTCGAAGGTGACGGTGCCCTTGACGTTGGAGTCACCGCGGAGGACAGCGACTTGATGAAAGATTTAATCAGCCCATTGTACCATCGAAAAAAATCGAGCAAAGCTAGCAAAGGGAGAGTTCCTCAAGACAGGAGATTGCCAGAATGAGACACCGCAGCTTCTTTTGCGATAACAGCCAGGCCACTGGCAATTCCAAGACGGTTGCCCACTCTGGCCACGAAAAGTGAAACTCCAGTTCAATTGAATTGGCAGTCAGCTCCCCAGAGACGAGCTTGAGCAAGAGAGCCGGACGAGCAACCCACTCAAAGCAATGACCACTTATATGCTCGCATGGACTCAATCCCAAGAGAACCTTGGTAGCGGGGTGGTATGCGCTGGTTTGAGGGGATTTTACAAGGGGACATGCCAAATCCACGCATCTATCCGGGGAAAACACGTGGGCTGCAGAATGAAGGATAGAAGAGAGAAAAGAAACATCTCACATACCTGCTTTGACCATTTTGACGGGTTATGGTGTTATTCTGTCTTTTAAATGGATTCTCTTAACGACTTGCTGGTGATGAAGAGCAAAGGGGAGTGGGGGATTTGATGGAACGAGGCCAAAGGGTCGGAGGGAAGAGGCCGGGAAGAAAATATGTATGCAGTTAACTAGATGCCGTAATCACAACGCACAAACATACACACACCACACCGCACACACACACACACTATCACACTATCAAATTGTCTGAAGCAATTCTGCTTTGACACGGACCTGTTTCCGCTCTGTTCTTTCTTGCTGCACCTGACCCCCAACCTCAATCATCTTATGTCTCACGACTCACGACTCAATTGAAACTGGAACGGATACTCTTCTGGCCGCCACTAATTACATATTGACAAAATCTGCAGTTACCTTTTTCCCCCTCTTTTTCCAACAGCTACAAAATCTCCCTCCTTTGCTGCTTCGGGAACTGGCATTTTTGCATGTTTGTTTTTTGCCGCAAGTCTTTCGTGATTGAGGGGTAACTAAAAAGGGCAACCAAGTGGGGTTGTGACGAGCTATGACGTTGGAGAGTTTCCATGAACTTAGATTCTAATTTATCTGGGGCCCGCCCAAGAGGCGGAGAAACTAAATTCCTTGAAGCTTGGTGCCCGGGCAACATGAAATACGGAATTATAAAGCCATTTTCACTATCAGTAGGTAGGATCTCTTGACAGTATACTTTTGAAAAAGTGAAGAACAGTATTTTGGCTCTTAAACTACATGCAATTTGGTAACTAGGCTAGCCACAGGGAAGTAACATGCAATCGAATAACATCTTAAACAGTGTTCCTTTCGACAACCACCTGGCATGTAGCCCTTCGTTTTCTAGTGGGCGAACCGACGAGCTAGACGCGACAGCAACATTTATGCAGCCTGGATCTTTTCTCGCAAAATGTTTTTCAGTGTCACGGCGTCAGCAGCGAATTTTGAGATACCCTCGCGAAGTTTCTCCACGGCCATCTGGTCCTCGTTAAACTCGAAGCGGAAGAGAGCCTCGTCATTCAAGTAGCTGCGCTTAGGAATATCAAGCTTGGAAGCTTCGGCTGCATCAAGTTTTTTTGGCACAGAAGCGGTGGAGTTGTAGAGTTCCTCAAGGAGGTTAGGCTAAATACGCCGGTTAGGGCCATGCCACCTCCAAAAAAAAAAAAAAAAAAAAAAAAAAAGAGGAAAACATATTAGGGAGACATACCGAGATGGTTAGATAGTCGCAGCCTGCAAGTTCTGTGATCTCACCGGTATTTCTGAACGAAGCGCCCATGACGATAGTCTTGTAGCCATGCTTTTTGTAGTAGTTGAAGATGCTCTGAACGCTCTGGACGCCGGGATCTTCGTGAGAAGCAAACTCCTTCTTCATGGCAGCCTTGAACCAATCCAGAATACGTCCAACGAAGGGAGAGATGAGGTAAGTGCCGGCCTCAGCAGCAGCAATGGCTTGAACAAGAGAAAACATCAATGTAAGGTTGACATTGACGCCATGTTGCGACTGGAGGATGTGGGCGGCCTTGATACCCTCCCAAGTGGAGGCGATTTTAATTAGGATACGCTCCTTGGGAATGCCGACGGATTTGTAAAGCTAAGACGGCTTAAGGTCAGTACAAAATCCATTCCTCACATGCTTGTCAAGCAAAGAAATTCTCGCGACATACCTCGATGATATGAAGCGCCTTGTTGACGGACGCCTTGGTATCGAAAGAATATCGGGCATCGACTTCTGTTGAAACTTTTCCAGGAATGATCTGCAAGATCTCTTTGCCAAATTCAACTAAAAGTCGGTCAAGTGCCGAATCAACCTGGTCTTCGAGGTTGCTGCTCTGGAACCGCCCGTGACCGTCAGCCGACCTGAAGGCTTCTCGCCCAGTGAGCATGAGGGGGTTTTGCCACATACGTGCTGCTTGCCATATTTAATAGCAGTATCGATCAACTTCGCATACTCGGGTTTCTTGGAGGCGGCGAGGATTAGGGAAGGGTTGGTAGTAGCATCCTCTGGCTTGTATTTTCCGATGGCTACAGTAAAAAGAACAAGAATCAGCAACCACGCCAATAGAGAGACGAAGCTTTCTGTGAGATACGTACTTGCAAAATCACCAGAGTCGCACACCACGGTCTATCGCCACGGACATGTCAGCAAACTGTTTGTCGAAGAAGACGAGATCTTTTCAAAGGTCCAACTGAACCTGAATGAACCAATTTCCATGTGGCGGAATCACTTACGGTGCCAGTGGCTTTCAATTGATCAAGTGCAGAAGACATCTTTGATAAAAAAAAAAGCTATCAAATAGTTTGAAACTTGAAAACTGTCAGTCTGTGAACTGTCACAGTAAAATTGTAGTCAAAACCTGGGGTATCTGAAAGTAGAGATGGTCAGAAGGCGAGAAAAGAAAGGCTGCAGTTGAAAGAGTGATAAAAATCTTCAACAACTTACCTTTTTAACCCTTTTTTCTCAATGTGGCGTCAGGTTAGCTGCAAGCTCAGAGGTACGACCCAAAAGAATGTGTTCTTTGCTTGTTTCATACAGTAGTTGAGGGGAGAGTTGGCGGAGTTAACTAGGTTTCAATCTCACCATCCCACCAAGACAATTAACTCGGTGGTGGTTGGTGGGGCAAAACTTGGCTGGGATTCACCATCAAGATGCAAGCCATGAACAGGGATTAGGCACAAATGTACTCCTAGGTATTTAACCCGCATTTTTAATACAAAAAGCTACTTGGAGTGACTCCTATCCCCAAAATGGCTGTTCTCCACAGAATAACCCAATTATGGCCTCACTGCCTCAGAGATCCGGATTGCCGCTTAGCAATCAACCCCCACCCGCCAACATATGATATACCGCAACGCACGTCCAGGCACAGACATGATGATACTAATTAACAACAGCTTTTTTGATCGTCATTTGAGTTGAGTTATATAACTACAGACACATGCTGCTGACATGGTGGCCGGAGCACGCCGGCAGTGAGGTCGCAGCGCATGGCACGCAAGTTTCAAAAACCTAGCCTGGGTCTGCAACCCTACGCGTCTGACGAAGTTTTGCTAAATAACTACAACAAGGGCAGCAGGCGCGCCAAGAGAGATCAATGAGACGCAATGCGCCGAAAATCTTTCACCAGACCAGATAAATGGAACCATTCCCGTCCATGTAACGCCTCTGTCCAATCTAGTAACTTACCTTGTATGCTTCAACAAAAACGATATTTTAAACTTCATCACAACATAATACAATCGTTATTCAAAATCATTTCCTTCGTGACTGCTGTTGTAGGATATTGCAGAACGCCATCGCGCTCATCTTCGCTGTACACAGTCCCATTCATACTATTGGGAAACCACGGTCAGCAACGTGATACATAAACTAGACTTATCATACTCACAACACGTCCAGCCTCATCCCCTGTATATACCACCTGCGCCAGTGGCAGAATGCAAGTTATACCCGCAGAAGACATTGCACCGTCTCCTCGAGCTTGGTCGACATGATGGAGTTGACGAATTAAATCCAACTCGAATCGTCCGTTTCGGATGGTCTTGCTCCAAACCTGTCTCCGAGTTAACATCGACATCAACGAAGGTAGTTGTTACATGCAATGCTCCAAACTCACATTAACCAGTCCACGGCGGTGGCCCGTAAAGATTAGCTCCCTCTCCAACCATTCATTGCTGACGCCTTCGTAAAAGGCACATGAGAGAATACCGTCTTCGGTTTGGTCGCAAACCACTTGGTTCAGCAGCGGTGCCCCGTTCAGAGTATACATACTCACGCGATTGCCACGGCAGACCATGATATTTCCGGTGGCATCGTTGATACGAGCATGCTTTTTAAACCATTAGAATGATGCTCCTCAACCAAACCAAAAGGTAGACTTACATCAACCGGTTCACCAGCTGGAAGTTCCCTCACGAATTCCAACCGATTAAGGTCCCAGAGCATCAATTTACCCTCTTTCGAGCTTGACAATATAGTACTAAAGGACCGAGACACCGCTAGCATCGTCACGGGGGTTCGATGTCCAAATAGAGAGGCTTTCGGGTGCAATTCAACCGATTTCGCGGTCGCGGCATAAGACCAAACAGATACGACACAATCGACGCCAGCCGTAATCAAGGTTTGCGAATCAGCAAATAATGCACAAGATAATTGTCCAATATGAAGATGTTCAAAATGACCGGCAAGCTGTGAGATAAAAGAATCAGTCATGCATTTTAATGGCAATGCAAATCAGCCTGGCTCTTGCGTACCTTCTTGGTGTCCGTAATATAAAAGCGGACGCTGTTATCTGAGAATCCCCATTCCATGTACTTGTCATAGTTGGGTGGAATGTTTAATCTGAACGCAGCCGCGCATAGCAAACGGTCTTGTTTTATAGGAAAAGACAGAGATGCCACGCGTTCTTGAGTATCTACCGTCGACGTTAGATGATTCAACCTGTGCCAAAAAAAAACGAGTCGTTTTTAACATACCTAAAAGTGCGAACGGAAGGCGAGTTAGACCCTCCGCAGCAATATCCAATTGATTGAGCTTGTGGTGCATTTCTTCCCGCTGGGGATGTGGCTTGTTAAACACCTGATGCGGAGTCTGGCCAAAATTATGGATGATCCCGATTGTCGCCAGCCTCTCGAGAGGGTCCTCAATGCTATCAATATCCTTCGCGCCTTGATAAGATAGATGATGAAACACATTGACAGCCTCCAAAGCAGCTTCACCTTTTTGCTTGCAGCCAAAGATGAGGTCAATCCATCGATGGAGATTTCGGCTCACATAAGGACTTTCAAGCGCCTCTCGGTGCTTTGCAATAAAAATGTTTGGATCACCTTTCGCCCAGGGTGGTAATTCCACAACATCTATGGCTTGAGTCATATTCTGTCTCAACCCAAAGTCATATTTATTTGAATTGACTAGGAACTCTGGGAGATAGAAGAACTCCGGTGTTAATTCCCTCACGTCTGTCATGTTTGCTGCCGACGCCGAATTCCACGCCTTAGGTACGGAAAAGAACAGTCTATCGGCGTGGTCGAACGTTCCACCCTGTAGCAAAAGATAGGATTTAACGAACGGCTGAAGTCGTATCAGATACGAGCATACTATCATTGCGGAGGAATAATGCGTTCCATAGTGAAATGGCGGAGCGTTATGGTCACCCATCTCCGCAAACGATTGATACCTGCTTCTAAATCCTGCTTCTCTTTCAGTAGTCTGACATCCCATAGGCTTAGAAAGATCCCTATAAGTCTTCGGGTTTGTGAGGTCCAATTCTTCGCTCGTATAATCCGCAAGCACCCAAGGGAACACAGGATATTGCGTCAAGTCATTGAAAGTCCGCCCAGCTAACGTGTTAACAAGCATCAGATAGTGGAAATTTGACATTTCGCCTTTAAGCCACTTCCGAGTTGCAGGATGCAGGCCACCTTGGCCAAAGACATTGACCAGTTTAGATCCAAAAAACTGCGGCTTACTCTCCTGATTACGGAGAGCTTCGAATCGCCAAGAATCATCCCCCTGTGGTGTGTTACTAGCTCCGTGTATTTGCGGTGCTCGAGAAATCAGTTGGACATGTAGCTCATCTCGAGCAGGAGATGAGATCAGAGTTATCAAAAAGCTGCGACCGTCCGTAAAAAAGATTTCAAGAGCCACATCCCGGAACAAAAAGCGGCGCTTCGAAACACTAACCACATCAAACCATTTCCAGCTTCTGGTTTCATGCTCGCCGTTATTATATTTCCGCTCACTCGATTCACGGCCAGAGATCATTCGCACATAAGGATCACGCTCCTCCCGCGGTGCCTGCCAGATATTGACAATTTCCCCATCTGGTCTCTGGAAATAGTTATCCATTATGTAGATGCTATCTTTTCCAAGAATCAGGAGGCCTTCGCACGCTTCTAGCCCAACAATCCTGGAGATATTGCACACCTGTTGCACCTGGTCTCCTCGGTGGAGGCTTCTCATCACTTTTCGATTCTTATCTTCATGGTCTTCATCGCTATCTTTGGGCTCTTCGATAATCTCAAAACTTTCATCCAGCCCTAGTTTATCATCGGAATCACTTTCTATTGACGCTTCGTCTATGGCTTCAGCCGCGATTTCAGTGGGCGTGGCAGAGGCCCCATCGCCCTCCGTGTTAGAGCGGGGCCGACTCTCAAGTTTAGGTTGTTGGGAATCGCCTGTCGCTCTTCGCTTTGGCTGATAATCTTGCTTACCGACTGTATCGTCTGGGATAATCCGCTGGCGCATCCTGCTCCGGCCTTCAGTTTGATCCAATCGCCATTTCGTCTCGCCACGATCAGCAAAAAGACCATTCTCTCGGCGAAGGTTTCGGTAAACGCGAGAGAAGTTGGAGAGCAAGAAAGTGAAGTCGTCTTGTTGATCTTGGGCGTATCTTTGATGCTTTAGTTTCTCCGAAAGGGAGATGTTTGATGTCCAATGTCCGAACGTAACATCATGTCTTCGGATGATCTCTTCATTCGCTTCGTCGGTTTGGCTCCATTGTTTCAATTTCTCTCGTCTCTTTGACAATCGGCTTCTAGCTGTTTCATCCGTTTTGTTGTTTTCCTGCTTGACGAAATTCTCCCATACTTTGGACAACGCACCGAAGAAGAAACAGTCGAGGTCGTCACGTTGGTCATCAATCCACCGAAGAAAACTGTTGTCCTCCAGCGCCACAAGTTTCTGAAATCCAGCAGAGAGCCGCTTATGGAGGGAAGAACTGGTTTGACTTAGCATTGCAAAAGTTTCCGTGGGCTTTTGGACCATGATGATTCGCCACAGGCCTGCTGCCCCGAGTCGAACGTCTTCATCCTCTGTGACTATTTTGGAATACAGAAGGTAGCACATTAGCTGCAGATGTTCTGCTTGGGTTTCTTCAGAGCCTAAAAGCACTGTTTGCCAGTAAGTAAGGCGCTTTAGAAAGGAGAGAGCCGCTGCATCTTCGGTTTCGGACAGCCTTAGCAAAACCGTACGGAAGACTATAGACCGTATATTGCCGATTGTTTGGCTGCAAAGCCGGATGCTTTTCAAAGACGCAACTTCACTTTTTTGAAGATACTCTAGAATTGGGCCTGCAAAATCCAGCGTCGCGGTAGCACCATCTATAAACCAACCTTCGTAAATGGCATCTGAAACCTGGGTTAGGAGCCTTGCGAGATTGTTCAAAACTCGCGGTTCCAGCAGAACTTGTTTGTTCCGTGTTATGTTATTTTCCATCCGCAACAATATATTGCGTTGTAACCAGGACTCGAAATAAACTTGATGCTCGATAAACCCAGGGGGTGTTTTCAGGAATATCGACAAGCCGGGGAACTCCTTGCGAGTTAACAATTGATCCATGAAAACGGAGATTATCAGTTCGAGTAATTCTTGAACTATCGCATGTGCTGGCACGTTTCCACCCAAGTCGGTTTTAGGATCCACAACATGCCGCAGGCGAGCAGAGGACGGATTATATTTAGTTTTGTCCGATGAAACTAGGATAAATGACGATCCTCGTCGGAGTGTAGGCTCTCCCTCCTCAGTTCCAGATCGCTCGACGGTGCTGGTACGTAAAACAGGTCGGACATTGGAAAGTGGCTGAATTACCACACTATCGCTTCCAAATGTAAGGCTTGAATTTCGGGAATTCAATTCAACGCTTGCATGAACTGCATCAGAACCTACTACGACGGGAAACAGGACAAGAAGCAGCTCGTCAACATAGTTCGACGTCGCCGCGAAGTCGCGGACGTTCGAAGATCTACTGTGGACTTCAGCTAAAAAGTGGATGACGTTTTCTAATAGGTCTTTGTGGAGACGTTGAGTGCCGTTGGTAGCACCTAAAAGTGTGTATTAGCAAGATCCAACGACAGCTGGGCAGTAAGAGTAATGCATGAGAGGGAACGCCAGAACTGGGTAACCAACTTGAGACTGCATCTGGTTTCTTGCTTTGACCAGACTCCCCAAGCCAGAGTTCATCATCACTCTCATTGGGTCCATCAACTCGTCCTTCCAGAATAAATGACTTGAATGCGCTTTGTAGCATCCCCGTAATAACTGGAAGGATTTCTGGACATATAACTTTCGCTTTTCCTAGACGGCCTAGTAATGTCTCAAACGCGGCAGCGTCAGCCTGATGGTCAATTACAATGTTTCTCCCATCCCCCCCGAAGAGAATTGCAAAACTAAAAAGCCATAGCGGGGGGAGATTCCACCAGCGCTTCAAACAATGGCGCAATATCACAAAACCTCCAGATTTTTCGAATTTTCTAGTATAGCTGGCTCCGTGGGCCGAGAGTAGCCTCGCGAGAATTCGTGTCGCCTGAGTAACGACATCCGCATCGTCCTCGGAAATCAGATATAGAAGCCACTGCAATTCCGTCAAACTACCGTCCATAAAGTTATTCGAACATGGGCGAGAAAGCACACACCTTGTTTGTTACCGTTCTGGCAAATTTCTGGATATTAGCCGTGCCTTCTGAGGTGGAAAGAATATCTGCAAAGGTCCGAAGGAGTTCTACGCCTATTTGTTCTTTGGAGATATAAACAACATATTTTCCCTGGAAATGGTGGACGACTGTCCGTCGGAATTGCATCGCTATGCTTGCTGTACTCTTCTTCTTCTGCAGCCTGTTCGGGGGTTTGGGCTTATGGATGGAATATGTGATAAACAGCGCGACGGATCGAAGTATTTCTGCTGTCATGCAACAAGTTGTGAGGCAGCTGAATGCAGGGAGAAACAGTTTTATACTCTGTGCTGTGAAAATCCCATCTTTCAGGGAATCTAATAATCTTTTGATAACGCCTATTGATAATTAGTATATGGGTGGAGTAAATTTTAGATTTTGCTTACGCATGCGCGATAACCGCCTGGCATTAAACCGATGGTGATAACTTTCGACGCAAAATGTATGGAATTGGGAATAGTAGATTTCCAATAGTGGGAGGTCTCCAAGGCGCCACATATCTAAGTCGACCAGAAGAACCCGATATGCCAAGGGGTTTATAATGATGGATTTCTTTGGATTTTCAAAGTCATATCCCACGAATTTCAGGATCATAATCAATAACTCCATCGCGAGTTCATTTCTTTCTTGAGAAGTGTAGCAGACCGATGCAACGCTGATCGTCGCGTTTTGGATGGTTGCGGTAATTCCAAGCTTTTCCCTCAGTAATAGACCAAGGATCCCGTAGCCGTTTTCTTTTTCCATGGCTTCGCTATTCCGCCAGCTATCCTGTACTGAATCCAACAGGATCTCTAAGGCTAAGCGGAGATTCTCAGGCGTACTGGCGGCCTCAATCATACTGAGGTGAACGGCAGCACAGCCGCCAATTCGCCAGGCAGCATCGTCCAGCGACTGAGGAACGGATACCACGGGGTGGCCAGTGAGAATGGCAACGCCCTGAGGCTCAGTTAAAGCACTGTTTACGGCAGGAACAGCTCTATTTATAGCAATAGAGTTCCCACGGACTTTGATGAGGTGGTTCAAATGTTTAGCAGAGCTCTTCGACAGTGATTTCACCAGTTGCGATTCATCAATGTGGTTGGTGTCACCATCGAGGACAGCGGTCGGGGAGATATTCAACAGGACAGAACCCTCCGGTATCAAAATACTAGCTTTGTGGCGTATTACAGCCACGATATCCGAATGTTCCTCCTTTCCAGGATGAAGGTTCTCATTTCGTAGATTCAAGGTCGCAGAAGCTCTATACGTTTGAAATGAGCCTAGGCAATCTTGAAAGTTACCGTAGTATCTGGGCCCAAGTTGACATATGACAGAAATGATATCATCTGTAAATGCCTCTTCAAATAATACGGCTGAAGCCATAGACCATTTGGATGTCGACACCGCTTTCCCTACTCTTGCGGCCAGGTCTTGCGGTGTTCCTAAAAATGCCTGGACGGGCGGCTGCTTCTGGCCCGAGCGGTTTGCAGGTACCTGAGGATAGTCTGCCTTTAATTGCTCTACGAGCTCCCCGTTTATGAAGAGTAATGCCCGCGAGGATGACATTGGCCTGGGTCTCTTGTGGACAATGCAAATATGATACCAGATACCAGGGGAGAAAACAATAGATTTAAAACGGACACTTGGGCGATTACCACTGACAGAAGTTTGGAGAATCATATTGCGCGTGTCCTTTTCCAGGTACGCAAGTAAAAAACACGTCTGGGTTGGATCGAAGGCTCCGAAGATTGTAGTGTGGACGTTATGATCGAAGTTATCAAACCGAGCCCAAATGGCCAGTGTGTAGCCCGCCGAGGTGATAGGGGGGAATGATCTCCCAAGGCTAGGTAATTCAACCGATGAGTAGCCATAGGAAGACATATCAAATTGAATTGACGGGGGTTCTTTTGAGGCCTTGACAGCTGCGAGAAGGAAACCAGAAGCTTGGGGGGAATCATGGGCCTTGTGATAGAGCTCTGCCGCGTTCTCAAGATCGTCAAACCCTTCTGAACTCAACGCAACAGCCAACTCGGTATACAGGCCTATTTCCTCCTTGCCCCGGTTTGAATGGATAATGAGACGTGAGAGGGAAGTCAGTATTCCAGTAGAGTGGAGAGCAACACGATTCCGAGAACACTGTGCAGCAAGGTGCGCAAGACAGGCTGGGATAGCCAAGCGTTGAATTGGCAATTTGGACAAATCCGAAGATTGTGTGAGCCAAAGATGAAGGAGTAGCCTAAGAAAATCCGGGTTCTCCACTGTTTCCGAAGACCCGATGGCATCGCGTACGCCTTGTTTGATTGCACTCGTTGGAACTTCTCCGTCGTTCTCAAACTTCTTCCTCAACGAGGTAAAAAGACCGGATATCGTCTGTTGCCCAAGCCCAGCGGCCAGGAGGCCGCCATAGAATTGCTCAACCTCAAGGCCATTGCCTTCCAGTTTATTGGAGAATTGGGATAATATTTGTTGGAAAGAAGCATTCCTGCTTTCATAACCTCTTCTTGCGAAATGACGCTTATTTCCATTGTGGTCTTTCAAACTCTCCCCAAGAACGCCAACGGTTTCCTTCACGAGGGCCAGTATTGCCTTTCTCTGTTGAGCATCGAAGGACTTGGGATCGTAGAGACGTTCCAAACGTTCTAGTAAATCTAGGAGTACTTGGTACCCTTGGAGGTGCCGGAACGCGTCTTTCGCTTCGCGGGGTTGCGCATCGTCGATAAACGCGTGCCGGAGGAATAATATGCTCTCAGTGGTCTCCAGTGCATCCTCGAGGGACAATGGTACGCGTATTCGGTTGGTCAGTACATCAATTGTAGGCTGTAGCTTCGACGTCAAACGTTCGGTGGATGCGGGGGACGACGGTCGCCTCGGGCGGAAGAGCGCACTGCTCATTGTTCGTGCGTGGAGCTCCGGGTCCCAACGTTCATCCGCAACGGAGCTACTACCATAAAAAGCGTATCGCGATCATTTCAGTGAGGAGGAAAGTTGCTGGAGGTCACTGCCTTGGTCGCCTGGAGAGCGGTGCGGTATTGAAGCTCCCCGAATGCAAGAGGCTGTGCTGACCATCGAAGGGAGCATTCACTAACTAATCAATAAATGGAACGCAATCAAATGGAAAAAACCCGCCAGGATACAGGAGTGAGCCTGATAAATGAGTAGAAATCTCACGTTAATTCAATGGAGCGAATCCCAACCTCTTTCTCATCGTTTTCACTCCTGGGCAGTGCGCATCTCTCACGTGCACGGAAGGTTTGGGGATGGCTCGAATTATCAAGAACAGAGAACAGAGTACGGAGTACGGAGTACATATGAACAGATCCGCCAGCACCTGGGTTCAGACCTAAATACATCGTCACTGCTCCATTTGACATTAAATTGAATGGCCTACAATGATATTATGATATTTCACTTGCTTATTCTATGGCTTTCTTGTAAGAGAATTATTTAATGGATGTTGTTGCTTTTCATTCAAGCAAAGCTTTCCATCACCCCAAACGCTCTTGGAGCATCCCATTTTGTTTCCCTGGACAGTACTCCATAGTTACAGAGTATTCTCTGATGATCTCTCTATCCAAGTGAAATCAGTGTCACCAGGCCTTTGCAATATTAATGAAGTGAGGCTCTTTTTTTCCCTTGTTAGGAAGCGGTGGGACTCTTAGAAAATAAATCAGTATTTTTCCGCATGAGTTATGTTCAATGGAAGCTACTGAATGCATCAGCTTCCCAGAGGAAATTCTATAGTAATAACGTAGATGAATTATAGGCATGAGCTCTTCCAGGCAGTAACTATAAAAATACATACACAACAAGTCGATCAAGGGCATCCGTCGGGGAGACCAGGATAGCCAAGACTTATGCGTGCTCCCCCGAGGTCTCAAATGAACGCTTCTAGATCCCTGAAGCTCCTTGTAGTTATTTACATTCAGGCTGGATCTGTCAATAAACCAGTTGAAGTTGGATGGATGACCTCGCAAGGTAGTTAACTTGGCTGGCAGTTTGTATTGCAGAATGAGAACAATGATGACACAAACCATCAGGGGATGTACGTACGAAGCAGTTAGTTAAATAGCAAGACATTGCGCCGAAACAAGGGTGGAGATTGAACAGATTATAGCAGACCATCCCCTTGACTCCAGAACCGAACCCAAACTCGAGACTCACCAGGTTGCGAGAAAGATGACTTAACTGGGTGGGAGGACGGGGGAAGAGCCGGGTGCTTCCCCAAGGGCGGTGCGGAGTATCAGTGAAAGTTGTTGGGGGGGCCACTGCCCGTCACGAGGCATCCAATGGGGGCGCTTGGGCGCCTGGCGCTAACCCGAACGGGGTTGGCTAGTGCAGATGAATGGGGCCGATAGCTGTGTTCAGCCAACCACAGCAGCGCACTAGCTGACATAATGCGGCCACCTGATGCGGAGCTGAGTAACCCCCGTTGCATCATTCCTCCTCCGCCTTTGGTTGACTCAGGCCTTGGCTTGCTGCTCTTCCCCCCAAGGAACCAAGCCAACCAACCTCCTCTTCTTTATCTTCTTCCTCCATTCCTTCAACCACCTCCCAACCTCCCTTCATCTTCATCCAGCCAACTCTCTCCCCCATCAACTCCATCTTCCTTCCTCATTACATGGTCTGCCTGTGAGCTATCTCTAATCCCCTTTGACTCCACGTTCCCCTTTCGCTTTCCAAGATGAAAGGCGTTCTCTCCCTCTCGCTGTTGCCTCTCCTGGCGGTTGCGTCACCCATCGCGGTCGACACCATCCACAAGGACGCCGCACCCATCCTCTCGTCCACCAACTCCAAAGAGGTCCCTGATTCCTACATTATCGTTTTCAAGAACAATGTCTCCCCAGCCTCCGCCGCTGCACATCAAACCTGGGTCCAGGACCTACATACGACCGTCATGGCCAAGAGATCACTCAGAAAACGCAACCAGTTCCCTTTCAAAAACGAGGTCTTTGACGGCTTGAAACACACCTACGATATTGCCGGATCGCTATTGGGCTATTCCGGGCATTTCGACGAGGAAGTCATTGAACAAGTCCGAAGACACCCAGATGTAAGCTTTGACTCTGCGATTTTCCCAGCCTTCTCTTACCCATGACACTGATCCGGTACCCTATTAGGTTAAATACATCGAGAAAGACTCTGAAGTTCGCGTTTTGGAACAGCCTGTAACTCAAACAAACGCCCCGTGGGGCTTGGCTCGAGTCTCGCATCGTGATAGCTTAAGCTTTGGCACCTTCAACAAATATCTGTACGCCGCAAACGGCGGTGAAGGTGTTGATGTCTACGTAATTGATACTGGCACCAATACCGAGCACGTGGATTTTGAAGGCCGTGCTCACTGGGGAAAAACAATTCCCGTCGGTGATGAAGATGTCGATGGTAATGGCCACGGCACTCACTGCTCCGGCACGGTCGCTGGTAAAAAGTACGGTGTTGCCAAAAAGGCCAACGTCTATGCCGTCAAGGTCCTCAGATCCAACGGATCCGGAACCATGTCTGACGTCGTAAAGGGAGTTGAATGGGCGGCAGCTAGCCATTCTAACAAGATGGCCACTGCTAAGAAAGACGGTAAAAAGGCCTTCAAGGGCAGCGCTGCTAACATGAGTTTGGGCGGTGGCAAGTCGGTCACCCTTGATCTTGCGGTGAATGCTGCTGTCGATGCTGGTATCCATTTTGCTGTCGCTGCAGGAAATGACAACGCCGATTCCTGTAACTACTCCCCCGCTGCTGCTGAGAAGGCCGTCACTGTTGGCGCGTCCACCCTTGCCGACGAGCGTGCGTATTTCTCTAACTACGGCAAGTGCAATGATATCTTTGCGCCCGGTTTGAACATTCTTTCGACCTGGATTGGAAGTAAATACGCTGTCAACACGATCTCTGGTACTTCAATGGCCTCCCCTCACGTTGCTGGCCTTCTTGCCTACTTTCTCTCTCTTCAGCCCGAGAGGGACTCGGCATTTGCTGTTGAAGACATCTCTCCTTCCAAGATGAAGAAGAACATGATTTCCATCAGCACCAAGAATGCTCTTACTGACGTCCCATCCGATACCGCCAACGTAAGTCCCTTACATAACCGTTTTGATTCGTTAATGTCTTTCTAATTCCTAATTTAGATTCTCGCGTGGAACGGTGGTGGCTCATCCAACTACACCGACATCGTCGGAAAGGGAGGCTATGAAGCTGCCACTCTTAACGGCAAGGCGGCGCACCTAGCCAAGAAAATCGAGAAGTTTGAGAAGTATGCCAGCGAGGAGCTTGGAGCTATTTATAGCGAGATCAAGGATACCTTCACTATATAATTATATGTGACGAAGTCAACGGGCTTGCGAGTCAGGTGTATGGGATGAATGGCTGGATCACCTCAGGCGTGGTTTCTATCAGGTTGCGTTCCTAGTTTCTGTTTTCCCCTCTGCAGTATGCTTATCGTGTTGGTCTTGTTTGGGTATGAATTATTGTTAGCTGCATTCTTGTTCCCTATATACATTCCAGACTGTGACACACCCTATGTTAATCTAGAATGTCTCTCTATCTTTTTTCAAGGTAGTTTTGTAGTTTTGGTTAGGATGGATAGAGCACACATGGATAGATCAGACCCTGTGCGATTATTTCTCCACCTTCAATATAAATCCTTGGATCTTACAACCAGACAGCTAAGGGGCCAACAATTGCCCTTAAGTTTGCCACCGACAAAAAAATAAGTAAAGAAAAGTCATTCCCCGGAAATAAAAAGAGTGTATTTGTGCTGGAGCCTGGAGGTGGCAAGACTTCTAATATAACAGAGCTACAGGTCTCTAGATTCTCTCTCCAGGCAAGTAATTCATTTCGCCGTTGATTGCCTGACCCAAACATCTTTCTTCAGCCATTACTCGAGATTGTATAGTCATATAATCTTCTGAACGGAAAGGAAAAGAGTAGGTATGGTATGGTAGACCGCCCCTTGAGAAGAGAGCAGAGGCAGAGAAGCGGTGTGGGAGACATCTGGTCAGTGAGCAAATTATCGCCTTCCGGCGTGATTAGGATTGAGCCATCGGTATATTTGGCAGACGGGTGATCGGTTGAAGCATATGCTGGAGGCCGGGTGGTGTTATAGTAAAATAAGCAACGGAGCAAGAGATTAGAATACATGAGGCAAGACACTCCGATTAAACGAGAAAAAATTACGCAAAGTTGGTCGTCTAACTAGATGTAAATCTGTATGTACGATAAATCACCCAAATTGGAGACATCTAAATTATGTCGATCGAGGCGTGCAAAAGCGCAGCCAGCAAAGCAAAAACAAGAATATTAACAGCTCTTTTAATTTCTCAGTCTTCCATCCTCATCTTCAAAGGTGTTGCGACTTCCCGAACTCGAGCTACGCGGATCATCTGTTCCACTTTCATTTATTTCGTTCTCTTCACTCTCACTCCCATCAACACACTCGTCATCGTCATCGTCCTCTTCGTCGTCCGTACTGCTGTCCCTCCGTTGGGGACTATGACGATGATCACTTCTATGATGAGTCTGCCCTTTGTCATGATCGTGCGTTTCGCCAACAACACCAGGCCGCCTTCTCCGCTCGAAATCTTCCGCGTGAGCATTTGCCAGCAGAGTTCCTACTCGCGCGAGCGTTCCGCCAGGCACAATAAGCGCCTCCGAACGGTGGGAACCACGGCGGTGGCGCATACCAGTGGCCGGGGTCCCAGACGCAGCCAGGTATTCAACATCGATACCTGTAACTGGAGTTGGCAGGCGGGCGATGGGGACTCCGCCAACTTGTTCCGCGGCTGTCAATTCAAGTTGTTGCATAGGCTCGGAGGCTCTGCCTGTGGGCAAGTCATACGGCAAGGGGACGTCCCTGGATGCTCTGAATCGGCCGACATTGGTACAGTGCTCGTTTTCAACACGGAAAATGGACCATATCCCTCGTCGCACTACTTCAGAGAGGGAGACAGCGAAGCTAAGAATCGCAGAATGTTGAAGATCATGTGTGAAGATGGCATAGAATATCCAGTTGAATCGAAGGATTGGATCCAGAACCATCGCTACGTAGTATATCCACCGCTTTCGGAACCCGAGGAAATCTCGTAAAAACGGGTTATTTGAGAACGGGTTTCCAAGGCTCCAGTCCATGGCAACATCCCAAATGGAGGAGTATATGGCGTTGACAAGCGCGAAAGCTATGAAAAGAGCACGAAGACTTTCGACCTTCTTGATCCGGTACATACTCAGGGTCATATAGTAAAGAATAGAGCACGTGTATTTGCCAAAATTAACAATGTGCGGGAATAGATTTTTGGTATCTCGGTAGCGTCGAAGGCACTGTAATGCGCGCCAGATAGACGGGAGGGTGGTTAAAAATCCCATAATACGAGAATGGGAGGAGTTGCAGTGAGCAGGATCGGACCATCCGGCAGAGTATAAACAGAAGAACAAAGCCAGATTCTTCAAATTGTCAGTCAAAAGCCTCTATTTTACACGAGAGAATATGTACTTACACCCATAGCATATGTTTGGGAGCAATACATATCACCCAAAAAGAAATCACGAAACTCGACAGGATACAACCCGGCTAACATTAGGCGCCACTACACAAAATTAGCTCTGCTGCACCGCAAGCGGGTGGCTGCATAATACTGACATTAGAATAGGCCCACCATTTGCGGCTTCGGTGGTAAAGGATGCGTGCTGGTATAAACAGAATGATAACAGCAATCCCAATTAGGAAGATAGGCCAATAAATGTACATTCCATTGACCCAGCGAAAATTTAACCAAACTGTTAAACCCAATAAAAAAACCAAGAAACAAGGTATCTATTTTCAAGTTAGCTTTTGCATGTGTAAACAGTGCTTCACTGACTCCCTACCTCTGCAAGTTGACGCCAGTCTAAAACATGCCGGGTATCGTATTCGAAAATAAAAACATAATTGATTTTTGAGAGTGTCCAGATTCGGCAATTTAGACAGAAGAATATAAAATGAAGCAGAATAAGAGCGCATCCGCCATAAATCTATCACACAGTCAGGACATACCATCCATACAGGGATGAGAAAGAAATACCTGAAGTAAATAACTGGTCCGAACACGTAGATCACTTATACCATCGTCGTCGTCGTCATTGAATAAATGCCCAATTCCGTGGACTAGACCTTGAACACCAAAAACAAGGCCAGCAGCGAACAGCAGTCCGTTCCTAAAGGAATTCGGAGAATAGTCCTGAGACCTAGTGGTTTTACCGCGAAGCTTCGTGACAGCGACCTTTCGATTCCCATGCTCAAAATATCGAGTGTACAGATCCTCGACTGCTACAAGCTGATTCTCAACAAGATCACTCTGGACGAACCAAGCTTTATTGACCTTTTCAGACATGTACCTCCCAGTTGGCCGCGCATTCGTTGATTTGTCATACTTCTTGTTCATTTTCCGAAAGGCTTTTCGATTCAAGTATGCAAATGCTTTCAATAATTCCAGTCCCCGATAGAACTCTAGCATCGCTTCCTTAAGCTTCCGTTTGGCAGATTTGTATGGGACGTCACGTTCCTGTGTACGCACAAAGTCCCGGTAATCCTCGGTATTACGGGACCGATGTAAAGTAGACCCGGGGGTAGGCAACTCTTCTAGCTCCTTTGAGATCTTGGCAAATTTGGAGGAGCTAGTTAGAGACCTGTTCAATGGCCTCTTCCATTTTGCTGGAGCAGTCAAGCCATTATTGATGTCTGCAATCACAGTTGAATCTCCTTGGTGTCGCGACCCGGCTTTGGATCGTAGCTCCTCAAGCCTCATGTCGCGCATCACATGAAGTTGTTTTCTAAGCATTCTGAGTTTATCAGTGGCTTCTTCCTCTTTCAGTTTATAGAAAGATTCAATTTTGGCAAGTTCATTGTCCATAAACGAGAAGAATTCGTTTTCCCGGCTTCTTAGCTCAAAGAACGCTTCTGCAGGTGGGTTCGCAGCTGGAGATTCATGTTCCATTCCTGACGTAAACATACGTCGTAAGAAAGAACCTTTGTATGCAAGAGCCCGAGGTGGAACAGAGCGGCCCCTAGGTCTAAATATATTCGTAGATCCTGGCAGTATGCTGTTCCATCGACCGCGGTTCTGCCCCAAGGTAGGGTTTCCGCTGGAGTCTAGAGAGCCTGCACTTATCATTCGACTACAGGGAGGATAATTGGACTCGTTGGGATCGAGAGCGGGATCCGGAAGTTCCAGGGATGGAAGAGCAGCTGAGCGAGTAACGCTGGACTGTGGAGTCACTATGCTGCCATATCCTCCAGTGTGGTCCGCGAACCGTGAAGTAGGGCTTCTCAGCGGCCGTCTTTCGGGAAAATGCGTATCGTGAGACTGGAGATAGCCAGAACCCTGTTGTCTGTCGGCTTCTTCATTGCTCCTACGTTCATCGGAAGGACCATTCCGCGTTGCACGATATGACCCAAACTGGCGGAGAACAGGACGTCCGATGCGAGGAGTTTGACCGTCATGGCCCGAGAGGTGAAAATTTCGACGACCAGGGGTTCTTGGTGTTTGTTCGACGGTCCGGAGCGCACGAGCAATAGATTTGATCTTTTTCTTACCAATCTACAGCAATGCTTTAGCCAGAAATTTTCAGTCGAAAAAAGAATCTTACTCTGGGCATACCTTATAATCCAGGTATTTGGCTCGCCATTCCGGCACCAATTCTTGTTCTAGCTCCCTATTACCAAGAGTGATCAGCGAAAAATTTCTCCAGATCGTCGGTGGCACGAAAGTATGGAGTAATACTTTGCGAATTTCATCTTGAGTCCGAGACGACTGCATGATCGACACAAACACACACTATTCTGTCGCTCACTCGCATCAGCATAAAAGGGAAGTGCGAAGTGGTCTGTGAGAGATTCGCAGCAAATTAAGAGGAACTGAGCTGGGCATTTAAAGGGCCGAGAATCAGCGAACAATCACTCTTGATTGCGATATTAATTTCGCGACAGCGGGGACTCTGTAGCCACCGCGCCCGTCCGTTCGATGCCAATCAATGGGAAAATCTTTAGCGAAATTCCATCGCGGGCTGGAGAAAAACCGCGTTTCTTCCCTTCACAGGTTTGCATCCACGTGGGCTCGGTAGCTCAGCAAGGTTCCCGGGTCTTGGCGTGCGTAATTACGCTGAGTCAGCCGTGCGAGCCGGTAAGGCGGTCTGGGGCCGGTTAACTATGGAGGTTGATTAATCGACGATTCTCGTCTTATATTGCACCTGTTGTCCCCCGGTAGTAGTTACCAGCAGAAGTAATGTGCATACCTGAACCGGTTGTTGCAAGTCGTTGTGCGCGAGCTTTCGTAGGGCCAGACTCTTTGGGTTGGTTGTCGCTGGTTTCTCCCGTCCAATCCATCGGTCGGGGAACCTGCAGAAACATGGTGACACCGCAAAGCTTGTTCCGAACAGTCAACTTCGGTAGCAAACCAGCGTTCGGCTTTGACAGCACGGGGCGCTCCTATCATGGAACTTGAGGCGCGCAAGGGAAAATTGATTGGACCTGTCATTTTTCCCAGGTCGTTTGTCCAAGGAAACTAACCTGTCTTGCATCGGGCCATCCAAGGAAACTGGTCGAAACAACCCGATCGACTCGTATCCCAAATAACTAACTAGACTCGAGAGAGTCCAAGCACTTTTCACCTTGGTTAGGTAGGATTTGTTTGAAAATAGTGTGTATGAGAGAGAGCCTCATTTAGAACATCTCAATGTGCTTGTAGCAAAAAACAAAAAATGATTGATTGAAACTTCAGAAGTGGCCTTTGTGTGCCAACACTCCAGTTACCTTGGTCCTTCATGCAGGACCATCGGCTTCCAATGGAAACTGGCTGCATACTCTATGGGGAATATTCTGGATATCGAGACCCTTTAAACCCCCCAACTCCGCCTTTCCCATTGGGTATCAGTCAATATCACATGGGCATTATTTTTAGCCCTCCGAAGAACGAGAACTCTCCTGATTTGGCGAGCCACTTGATGCATTGTAAAAAGCAAAATTCTGGTCCTTCCTGAGAGTGTTCCGCCGTCCGCTGTTGGAGCTTAACTCGAGGTCTGGGAGTGACGCCAAGCCTGTTGGCCCCAAAGCTTCGAGGCTCCCAATGCGCCATGCATCTGGACGCAGTATGCTACACAAGTACGGAGTGTGCAAGGCCCAATATTGATTTAACTAAACTGCAAGGATGCTCGAATGAAGAGCACACGAAGCGCGACCAATGAATTGAGTTGATCTGGAAACCCCGTTTGGGAGCTTCATCACCCGCCTCTTCTGATCAACCGAGTCCCTGCAATCTGGAAGATTTCATTTGTCAGAACCGAGCAAAACGGAGGCAGAACAAGACTAAGGGGGGGACTAAACCAGAAACCATGCCTCCGATTCCTCAACGCTCGGATTTCCCGCCCTCCCTAACCCTATCCATCATCCCTCCCTCTCCACCAGGTAGTAGCAGCTCAAACATCCTTCTCATCCTCCACGGTCTCGGCGACACCATCGCTCCTTACAACTCCTTCGCCTCCGCCTTATGTCTTCCGGAAACAACCTGCGTAACCCTCCAAGCACCCAACCCACTCCCATTCCTCCTCACGGGGTGCCACTGGGGCGACGATGTCGTATTCGATCGTGACACAATCGATCCCGATCCAGGGTTCACGCGCGCCACTCGGCTAATTGTGCATGAGCTTATCGTCGATGTGCTCATTGAAAAACTGGGATACCGGGCGAGAGAGATTCTTATCCTTGGATACGCACAGGGTGCCGTGGTGGGGCTGGCGGCAGCTATGGTGTTGAATCGATTGGAGAAGCCTGAGTATCGGGAGATTGGAGGAGTGGTAGCCTTGGGAGGCGTTGTTCCCCTGTCTGCCGTGAGAGAAGACGGTAGGAGAGGCAAATCGAGGACTCCGGTGCTGCTGGTGGGTGGGAGTGGTCCGCAGAGTGCAGTGATGGAGGGTGGGACGAGCCGGACGAAAAGCGAGTTTGAATTCGTGGAGTTGATAAGGTGGCAGAGGAGAGGAGATGGAATGCCAGGTACTAGAGAAGAGATGTTGCCTATTATGCGGTTCTTTGCCAGAAGACTAAGGAGTAGAAGTGGCGTCCCTGAAGGGAGCGTAGAACTTACATGAGAGCGCCAACAGCTGCCCGACAGGAGTCTTCAGCAACCTGGTACGGCAGTAACAGGCCGAATGAATGAATGACGAACGAATTATTGCACTGGCTTCAAGAAAATGGGTATAAATTTTGAGATACAATTCAAAATAATAGTCTATTTTACATTCTCCAGGGCTTCTTTAGCTCTATCGATTTCCTTTCTCGCTTCCGTATTCAGGACGAGTTCAGCGCCTCGACCACTATCGCTTAACAGAGCCTGTATCGCGTCTTCACTGACCTTTAGAGCCTTCCGCCCTTCCTCTCGAACTTCACTCTGCCAGTAACTGCGGGCTGCATCCCACCTTTTTTGCTGTCGTCGCAGCGAATAGATGATGCCAAGCGCGGCAATTGTCCCTGCCTCGTACAAAGATGTAGTTGAAGTCGATACGTATGTTAGGATTGACAAAGCAGATGTTAATGTCGTCGTAGACACGCTATAAAGCACTAGACTCTGCGCCAGCGCGTGGAGCGACGGTACTTTTGTCCCGAGGAGGTAATTTCGGGTTTGTGAAATGGCAACAGGCCATTCCTGGGAAGAAACGGCATCGGGTGTCCCTACCTTGTTCGAATCGACGACTGAGACATCAGTAGCTTTGGTGAACAGGTCTTTTCTTTTGGCCAGCAATCCAGCCTGCTGGAATTTTCCGCCAAGCCACGTCGCTTTCCTCTCTGCCCGAGGGAGCCATTGCCTTTCGAGAATACTTGCACTTAACATCCCAACATCGTCGACCCGCCAGAATAGCTTCCACCAGGCTAGGTTGCGCCATTTAGAGTGAGAAAATGCATCGTCAAGAGACTCCCGGAGTTCCGTATGGGCACTCTCCGCCCATGCTTCGAGCTCCATGCCTAAAGCTGCTCGTACACTGTCCGACACTAATTCATGCTCTCGTTTCTGGGAAGCAGCATCTTCACTTTCAGTAAGCTTCCTCTCTGTAGCATCTAGGACTGATTGGACAAGTTCCCGCAACTCTGGACGTAGAGTCGTGTCTCGGGGCTGACCGACCATCCACTCAACTAACCACTGAATGCCGCTCTTCGACCAACCACGCTCGTACTCGGTTGCATTCTGAACCGACTCCCGAAATTTTGCCAGTGCCAGCTCCGCCCGTTCCAAGTCAACAACCGAAAGTGACTTGCTGCCTATTTTCGAGGCTGGTTCCATGTTTAAATTGAACGCCGCATGAACGGTAGACGTGCCAAGATTTCCATCTAAATCCCTTGCTAGCTTTGCGTATGCCAGCAAATCGTCAATCCCATTTCCACAAACTATGGTCTTGTGTACTGGGTATCGAATAGTAGTGTAGTGTGTAGCACCAGGCAAGCCGATGGATACCGTAGGCGTCTCGACCGCGCTAGTTATATCGTCATGAAGGGAGAGAGATGGCCTTGCGCGCATCGATGAGACTAGAATTTCAACATTGGCATTCCGGAGCGTTATCGAAGGTATTGATATCGTGGGTAATGAACTATCTGTCACCGGGGTTTCCGAAGGTTCGCCATACCTAGAGATATTCATCATCAGCGAAGAAGCCACAATCAGATATAAATAATACACACACCTTATCAAGAGTCCCTGTGCATCATGCAAGTGGTAATCCTCGAGATGCTTCTCCCATTCCGCCTTCGAGCTCAATGGGTCAGCTAAGATCAACCGAACAAGTCTGACCGCCGTAGCCGTATCATCCAATCCAAGCACTGTCCGCCAAAAAATAACCCATAAATTAGTTTTAATCCACATGGTTTATAGCCTCGCCTGAGTTTGATATTGGGGAGTAACATACCAGCAATTCTCACAACTGGCCTTTTACTCTCCAAACCCCTCATCACCAGCTGTAACCGCGCAATGTCAACATGCTCCGCCGCAACATCGCGAACCCGGGTCAGGATCTCATACAATTCCTTGCATCGGTCAGGGACATATTGATTAGCATGGATTGTGGTAGAGGCGGAGACTGTTGAAGTAGGATGTTGGGGGGATTTGGAAAATTTGCGGCGAAACGCATACGGACGCGCAGCACGGAGACGAAGGTATTGGTGGACTGGTGAGCATGACGGACAAGAAGAAACAATATCTGCTAAATCTAGAGGCCTTTTCAGGAGCCCCACCCGAATATTTGGGGGCATTGGACCTACTGAGAGTCTGACGGTGCGAGGTGGTTATCCTCGTTTCATTGTCATTGAACATTCGGCGATGGAGACAAACGAGGAAGCTCTGGGCTTGGCAGCACTCAATCCAGCTATTCCATGCAATTACAGGTACCAGAAACTAAAATTGTCAAAAGGACATTATTATTTTCGTAGCCAATAACTATTCAAATCTTCAGGATTTACACGAAACAAAAATCATCGGTATCAACGGATCCACAAACGAATCCAACTCATGCAACGGACAATCTCGAATCGGGTAGGAATGCAGACGTATTCAAGATTTCATCCATGATCATTAAGTTCTTCGTGATTCACCTCCATGTAATTTTATTTTATTTGTGCCGAATCAGCCGAGTCGGGAAGCGACTCCATGAAGCGAACGGCCAAAACGAACAAAGCGGAGGTGACGGGATATCAGGATCCAGCCGTTCAAAGTCTAGGCGCAGCCATCATACATCGAGATTATCTGTAAGAGAGTTTTTATGCCTCCTTGCGACGGGTCCTGCTGGAACCAGAGGACCTGACCATGGGTTAGTTTCAAGTCGAAACAACTCGACCGAGACTTCAGACTTACATGCTAATTCTCCGGGCCACACCAGCAAGCCCAGCATCATTCTCCGCCTCTTGAGCGGCGCGCTCGAGGGCCAGTCTTCGATCTTCTTCAGCCTTCTTCATCACCTCTTCTTGAGAGGGTGGTAGTCGCTCATTTTGCAGGTCGACCTTGCGAGCATCTTCAAAGTTATGGATTGCTTGTTTGATACCTTCTGCGCCAAGCATGAGCGTCCCTGCAGGCAAACGGCCCCCAGATGCCGTCTTCAACTCCGTAACACGCTCGGATTCTTCACGTAAAACTTGGAAAACCCGAGACAGCCGACCAATAGCAAGGATCTTGTTTTTGATCGCTCGTCTTTTGAACTCGGTGCTCTCCGTATCCATTGGGAGAGGCGGGGAAGCGGGGGCGGAAGAAACACTGGTAGGCTCGTCCTCGAGCTCTTCCTTGGAACATGTATTGAGAATCGACATCAACATATCAGTGATCTTTTCTCCAACAAATGGTAGAGACCAGGTAAAAACATCCATGAAATTTGGAAGCCAGTACGGATGAGGCGTGCAGTTAAATTGTCGGATGTTCATGACATTGTTTTCATACTTGAGGACTGCAGCTTTGTTGTTGTAGACGTCGAGATAGTTAGGAGCGCTGAAAATGGTCATCACGCTGGGAAAACCAGTTGTTCGGGTTTTCCGATACATTCTGTATCCAGCGTCTTGGGCTTCGTGGGCTCGGATAACGGACAACAGGTTGTTTCTCTCAAGAAACGCACAAGCCGCGGGGTAAGAGAAAAAGTACGAGCATCCTCGAACATTGTTGTGTATGAAATGTTCGCCAGTCTTTTCCGTGCCAAAATCGTCAAGAGGATCAGCCCAAAGAATGTCACACATTAATCCATGAGTTGGGGGCTCTCTGAAGCGATCAATCTTTTGTAAATAATTAGTTGCCGAGTGAGTTGAAAGCGACAGATGGGGGAAACCTACAGTTTTTATATCTTCCAAAGTATGCAGCTCAGGGCTTAGGCCACCATGAATGCAGAGGAATTGTTTATTCATAATGGCAGCCAGTGGCAGTGCACAGAAGGAGTCCATGCAGGCATTGTACACCTTCTCTGAGTATTTATGTTTGCATTCAAGTTTGAATGTGAAGTAGTCGGTAAGATGGCGACACTCATGATTCCCACGCAACAACCAGAGCGTATTGGGATACCATATCTTCAGGGCCCATAGATATAGTACACACTAAGCGGCTTGTCAGCTCCAATACTTTGAACTCAGGTTGACACTACGGCTGACATACCTCAATGCTGAAGTAGCCTCTGTCGACATAATCACCCAAGAACAAATACCGTGTCTCTGCCGGGTCTCCTCCAACTTCAAACAATTTCATTAAATCATAATACTGCCCATGCACATCACCACAAACAGTGATTGGGGCATCCATCTCCAGGAGATTTGACTCTGCACGCAAGAGTTCTGTGCCCGCTTGTAAGATCCATATTGCTTGATCTTCAGTGAGTCGTCCTTCTCTATAGAAATGTTGTTTGAGAAACGCGAGGTTTGGCTTAGAAGGGTCTACTGGCGACCAAAATTGTTCGTTTGTTGGAGCATGGAATGCAGGTGCTTGAACCTCTGTGCGATCCGAGAGTCAGGATGGAGCCCAAAAACTAAACAAAAGGACAAGGGGCACAGAGCAACAGAAACAACGCACCTTTACAAACTCTCTCTAGGGTAGAAACCTGCGTCCCATCCTCCATAGTGTGGAGTGTGAAGTCGATTTCAGGGACGGGCTTCTTCTCAGTGACGGCCCGCACAATGCTGGACCCGTCCATGATTGTGTTTGGTTTTCCAACACAGCGCGAACTGGTGTGGAGAAGGTCAAGAGGGAGATATAAACAGGTGAATGGAAGATGCGAGCGCACTGTTTGGCCAGAAAGAAGAAAGGAATTGAGCTTTCTGAATGGAGGGGCACCAAGCTTGTTTCACAACTGATTATTCCTTTTTACACTCCAGATTCACCTGGTTGGTCAGGATGGCCGGTGAAGAGGACAGAAACTATCGCGGGAGATTCCAAGGAAGAGCAAATACCATCAGGCGAGCAGCAGGTGGGATTCGACGAGGCGTAAATTCGAAGCGAGCTGTTGCGACCTAGATTCGGCGAGTCCGTTGATCGCGGTTTGGCTATTTAACTAGTTAGGGGGTTCGCTGTGGACTGGCAGTTCAGCTCGGTTGAAGCAAGAAAACGGTGAGGCAGCAAAACGCGCAAGGGGTCTCGGCCGCCCTTTTGGAGGAAACACCCAGTGAGAATCGAGAACTGGTGGGAATATGCGCAGATCTTATCGCTGTTGATTTTGTGGGAAGTTGATTTTTGCGGGTTTCTGCTCCAGGTTTGATAGTTCCAAGAATTCGTCGTTGTTGTTGCTTGTTGGGCTTCGAGACCGTTTTTCTAACAAGAGCGCGGGCTTCCTCGGCCAAGCAAACCCTTTCTGCCTCTTTAACTATCTATTTCAAATATCACAACTAACTACGACAAACACCCCCATCGCTAGTGCCACATGCATAACAAGCACGACCCTTGAGGCGAGATTACTGTCAATGGTCTGCCAAAGGACGGCTTCATCGTCGCTGAAGTTTCTCTCAAAATCGGGCTTCAAGGCAGCAACATGTACGACTCTTTCAGTGAGTGCAAGCAATGACTTCCCCCGCCCCCCAGTTATTTAGGCTGGCTTTTAGGCGACAACCAGGGTATCTGGCTTACTCTTGTTCAAATAGAACCCCATCCGCTATTAGCTCAGATCCCTTTGACGGTCTCGCCATTCATTTCTTTGCCAACGGCCACCACTCTTCCGTATACCTATAAATCCGTGCCTTCCACTCTCCCGCCGTCTGTTTTGGGTGACGGAACGAGTGCAGATAAGCCCCGCTATGTGGTTTCGTCTTCTGGCGGCCACGCCGCTCACCCAGATGAGATCATCGCTTCGTGTCAGCAGCTCGAGAATCATATAAACAAGATGCGTGTAGACGTAGAAGCCAAGATTCGGGAATGGGAGGAGTCAAACAAGGCGCGAGAGCTTGCAGAAAAGCGACGGGTTGCCCCTGGATGGCTTGATCGTGAGGAGAAACTGCTTCAGCCAGCGCACTCATCGTCCAAATCTGGCCAGCAGGCCGAAGCAAGCCTCTTGGAAGGCCAACTAGCGGAACAAAGCAGAAGGGTTACTACATCGCCGATGGTCCCGAAAAATGAGGGAGCAGAGCTTGACCGTGCATTCGGAGGACCTGGCCTGAGATGAATTTTCATCCTTTTCAGGAGGTGGGTACCGCATTGCACTCACACTACCACGTTCAGCGCACGGCTGGCATCCCTCGGTTTCCTCGTCGTACTCGCGCAATCTCTGGCTGCTGCAAGTTCCTGGTAGGGTCGCATGCGATGTGCTATACCAGAGTGATATTCTTTTACATAGTAAAGACCTAGCAGCCGGAGATGGTGCAGCCCTTATAGTGGAGTACAAACTGAGGGGATTTCCTAATCGTCTTCCCGCTACACCACGATCAAATTTCGACTCGGTCGTGGTAGAAATCACCAGACTCAACGCCCGCAATGTTATTGGAGGAGCAATGAGTTCCTGATTATTTTCGCCTGGCCTATCTATCTGTTTTAGATGATAAAGCCTAAGAGTATATCTCTTCAGGCTGTGAACATTGGCCACAGATATAAACTATCTTGAGTGACACTATAATCTTGTTGAATCATGTGTACATAAAGAAACCCACAGTACTATTAATGGCTCATGTTTATTGATTTTATAGATATATTTAGATGTGTTTTTGTATGTAGTCACATACACCCATACACGCCTATCTTCCAGTCATGAACAACCTAACCATCTCATAAAAAGTCACTCGCAAGTCCCCTCTGTTTACAAAATGTGCTCGCAGCTGGTTTTCCTCAGTGCTCAACGCAGCTTTAATCAACACAAGTAGGGGGTAAATAACTAACTAACTACATACCTAGGTACTGTAGTTAACTGTCATAATTTGCAGTCTCCGCTTAAGTGCACAGTGAGTTGTGTGGCTAGCTGCCATGGGACTCAGTGGCAGGAATTCTCGGCTTTTTGGATTTAGAAATGATCTTTATTCAACGCAACTTCAACGTCATTCAAGCAAAGTCTTTCTCACATTTGAAGAACCCTCCGCCTTGCCCGCAATCAGTCTCCTTTTCTCCCAAGGGAAGCTAAAAATTAGCGAGAAGAAATATTTCAAAGCTTACGAGCAGACAAAAAGAACCAACTCCTCTCGATTCCAGTTCTAAACGTTAGAATGGAAGTTCTTCACAACGCTCCAAACCCCTCATCCTTCGTTTCGCTCGCTGAACATCAATCACACACGCCTGAGTCATTCTACTCTGGGCCCCCAATCCTGCACCATCTTAGCGAACGATGCAAGGTCGTAATTTTAGAAGCAGAGTTAATCTCCACTCCTGCATTGAGCGGTCTAAGACCTTCAAATGCGGCCCAAGACGTGACAAACGGCATGTCTGTTGCTGGACGTCAAGAGGACAAGGAGATTGTTATTGATGGCGTGGCCGTCTGGGTTACATCTGAGTAAGAAGTCCTACAAGCCCGGATCAAAAAGGATTTCATGATGGCTAACAGTTTCCGGCTGCGGATAAAAATGATAATAGCAAATTACTCCTCTACAATCCGTCAGCAGGGACTGGCGTCGCTCTCCCATACCCTACCATTTCCCTCCACGCCATCCAGCGCCTCAAGTTACCGGACTTACAAGAAGCTACCGATGTGCAAGGACTATATATGCAGCTTTCAACTGGAACTGAAACAGAAGATATGGGAGAGGATCTTGAGGAAGCCGCTGTCTCTTTAACCGTCGTACCGCCCAGCCCACAACCTGCAGCTACCCAGACACAAGCGGAGGACGAATCTCTCCTGGCAAACGACAAACCAACCCAAACGCCCACCGAGCTTCTATTCGCCGCTATATCTACTTGCTCGAATCTCCATCCAGACCCGATGGCTGCTGAGGAAGACGCCCAAGATGACCAGCTTGGTAGCAGTGTATTGTTCCAAAACGGGCTGGTCATGCCTGGGAACAATGCAGGTGGACTTCCTCCTGCGATGCCTGGGAGTGGAGGGTGGATTACAACGGAAAACATGCACGAGTATTTTGACGAGGAGGGCAATTGGATTGGCAGTGACCAAGGTGTCCTAGGGCCCGGCGCCGGCTCGATCCGACCCCGAGAGGGAAACGAGGACGAGGACGTGGCAGGGGAGGACGGAACGGAAGAAAGCAAGTGGCGGAGGACTGGATGATTGGCGCATGTTTGCTGAAAACGATAAGATTGATCACCACGCGGTTGATTGGAAGACTTTGTATGTCCCAACCTTTCATTATCAAAAAAGCAGTTTATAGTCGTTAATTGGAAAAAGAAGCGTTGAAGGCGCCTCGAGACCTTTTACCGCCCCTTCCAGTTAATCCTGGAACTATCTAATTATTTTACGGGTTGTACGGGTAACTATCATGGGAACTGGCTAACTCTGGACCCTGGCTTCTTGTCTTGTGAGGCGCCATTCGTCGGATATGAATTCCGCTCCCCGAACTTCATCCCACGATGAACCTCAGAGTGGGAATGGTGTGTCGGTGGTTTTGAAATCCGTACAGATATTTATGTATCCCTGGTGGGTAAAATGCATGCCGCAGACACAACCCATGGATTTGCATGGCAATGCGACGAGTGCTGCTGAAGATGCTTAAATCATATCTAGGCAGGTAGGGCAATGGGCAGTTGTTTTTCACAGGGCTTTTTTTTCACAACAGTTGTTGCCCCAAACAACATCATTATGGTTGACGTTGAGGTACCAATAAAGAGACAGGAATCCTTTCTGATTTGCTCAAGGTCCACGTTTGCAGGGGACCACCAGGTCCTTTGATATATCATGACCACCGCCGACTAGGATCGACTTTTTCAACTTTGTTCCTGGCTTGTCTTGGATAACTAGTTACTTTGTGCTGATTCTCACTCCAAAGCGTTTTCTGTTATTTGACGAATGGGGCTCCTCCGGTTCGAGATCTTTCAACCGCGCTTAGGCGGGCTCTGACAAGAAGAGATGCCACAAAGAAAAAGGGGGTTACGGGGGAAGAAAATAAAACTTTCCAACCCCAAATTACTCCATACATTCTGAGATAATCAAACGACCGCATCGTTTTTGAATACGGACTCCTGACTGTGCATTTTGGTTTTTGCTTGTGAAGCATTCTCATTGGCCAATCTAGTTGATGTTCAGGGATGGCTTGGGCGCGAAGAATTGCGGAGAACGGGTTACGAGAGCCAGAAAAGTACTTCGCGGAGCCATCGATACGGTCTATGCACAGTTCTCAGGCTTTCCCATGAAAAAGATTAACATTCAAGAGTAAGTGCTCTTCAGCTCTTTATTTATTTATTTATTTTCGTTGCGTTTCTTTGAACAAAATTGAAGGGCGAAAAAAGACGATTCATGCAAGGCACAATCGCTTTCGGATCTGACAAGGTATTTAGCAACCCATTTCTCGAGGCCACAATAATGGCAGAGTGACCCTATGGCCGTCTCGGAAGCTGATAGGTCAAATCACATCCAAATTTCACCTCTCACAAGAGTGTTAGGCGAAACCAATCATCAGCTTCGGCCTTTGATTTAGAAAAATGGAATTCAAGCCGTTCCATTATCAGCAAAAAAGAGTCAACGGATGATCGACAGGATGTGACAGCGGGGAAGTTGATGCTAATATTTTCAACGCGACCACTGAATGCGGTGCATTGCCCACCAGATGGAGAAGACAAGATGCTGGTACTGTTTTTATATAAGAAGCGTGATCATCCACTTGAGAAAGGGGTTTAGAAACTGGCCGTTGAGAATCTCCTGACGGTATCGGCAGTGATCATCCATTCCCTCTCCCAAGATGGCCTTCCGTGCGGCCTGGCCTCTCATTCTATGTCTCTGTGCACTGGTTGCACACGCTATCCCACCACATTTCGAAGCCCGGGGTCAGCGGGTTCTTCCGGAAAGGGACCCTTTCTATGTCCCCCCAGAGGGATATGAGAAGGCCTCTCCAGGAGAAATCATTCGGTTTCGCAAAGTCCCTTATCCAATCGCTGCGTTCAATGCTTTTCGTATCAATTTAGCCGGTGCCTACCAACTCCTGTACAGATCATCCGATAACTTCGGTGAACCCACTGCCACCGTGACGACCGTCCTTGTTCCACATAAGGCCGACTTCAACAAATTGCTTTCATATCAGGTTGCAGAAGATGCATCATCCATCAACTGCGCTCCATCATATGCCTTGCAGCTGAAAGCGGCTTCTGGAGGCCCTTTTGGTACCGTTGTGACGCAAGCCGAACTAGTCCTTCTGATCGCCGCGCTTGAGAAGAGATGGGTCGTCACCATTCCCGACTTTGAAGGTCCCACGGGTGCGTTCTTAGCGAATGTTCGTGCAGGTTATGCGGTCCTTGATAGCATCCGTGCGACTTTGGCTTCGACTAAAGTCACTGGTATCTATGGTCAGGCACGCGTGACAATGTGGGGATATTCCGGGGGGAGCTTGGCAAGTGGATTTGCGGCCGAATTGCAGCCGACATACGCCCCCGAATTGAAAATTGCTGGCGCCGCCCTCGGTGGTACAGTTCCTAGGATCTCAACGGTGATTGCCGCCATTAACAAGACCCTTTTCGCTGGCCTTGCCCCGGGGGGCATCATGGGGCTCGCGTCCGAATACCCATTGGTAGACGCGATTGTTAAAACTCAGATCAAGGAAGAAAAGAAAGAGAAATTCTTCAAGGCCAAGACACAGTGCTTCGGCGCAAACATTCTCACATATGCGTTCGACGACATGTATTCGTACATGAAGGACCCTAAGATCTTCGAGCTCAAATACCTCACCGACATCCTCGACTTCAACTCCATGGGAAGTCGTGTTCCCAAAATCCCTCTCCTCATTTACAAAAGCAAGAACGATGCGATCAGTCCTCACAACGAAACTGTGGAGCTTTTTGATCGCTATTGCGATGGTGGAGCTAGCGTCGAGCTCCGAATTGATCTGACTTCGGATCATTTTTCCGGGACTATCACCGGGGCGCCTCAGGCTATGCTCTGGCTCGATGAGCGGATGAGAGGCGTCCCCGCCAAGAAGGGATGCTCAAAAGAGACACGGTTGACTGGGCTGTTAGAGCCTGGCGCTTTCAAAGTGATATCATTCACAGTCATCCGTGCTCTGCTTGATATACTGGGTAAGCCTGTGGGCCAACAACTAGCCAGGTAGCGATGACGGCAACCCTTATCTCCCTGAGGCATGCAAAATTAATGTTGTATATACATGGCCGTCAGGATTCCCCGGTGTATACCTGAGAGGAATGATATGTTTTAGTGATCACTCTTGAAAATCCAGTTCGTAACCTTGTCAAGAAATCAGCTTAAGAACATGTTCGAACTTCGATTGCCGTTGATCTTGCACCACCTAGTCGATTAGCCATACGAAATTTTCAGCGGGCGTTAACCAAGTACCCTCGTCACGACCAGCTTGCTTTCGATCGTTTCACCAGATAGCGTGGCAACTCCATCAAATCATCGAAAGTCAGTTTGAGGTTTTCCCGGTCAATATCTTGCATCCACTAACATAGCAATCGTTATAAGATGGGCCCCTTCCATCATGGCCCATCCGTGAAAGTAGGGAGCCAGTTCATTCACTGTTTCAGCCTACTTGTCCTCAATAATGCAAAACATGCAAACAGAGTTAACTAGTTTAACTAACTAGTTAACTAACAACCAATAGGAACTGATGGATCAGAAAACATGCCTTCTTGGCACCCTGGTCCCTTCCCCCCACCATAAACGACGTCATCGCGGGTTCTTTGCGGTTTGGCTCAAGTCAAAGTCGTTGGTTTGGTCTAATAATTTTGTCCTATACGGCAAATCGCCCCAGTTGTTCTCTAGCAAAGAAAAAAAAGGCACCCAATTGACTGGGCGATGTGGGTAGGGATCCCCGCCGTAGGCTGCATTTCGAGTGCTACAACAGCAGAAAGGGACTAACTGCAGGAGATGCATTTCCGGCATTTGCGTCCCACGGTTGCTTCGACGGAATGGAGCTGCTTAGACCCAGTGAACACTTACCGCCCGTGATTGCCCCTCAATGCGTAATGTAAATATCCCAGAACCTGGAGTTTGTCTTGAGGTTCTCAGCCATCAGTTCGATGATACAGCTCTACATAATTTTTGTAGCCTGTTGATTATTAGCTGGCGATCGCACCCCCATAATAGACCTCGCACCAATCCGAAAATGGATAACGCCTTGTCCAACAACGGAGCGTCATGGACGTTGAGGAACACCCATGCTCCGTCGGCAGCCCGTGGGGTAATGGCACTCTTCTCGCTCAAGGGAAAGACGGCCATTATTGCTGGTGCTGCCGCGGGAATCGGACTGGTTGTCGCCCAGGCATATGCCGAAGCAGGGGCCAATGTGGCTCTGTGGTATCACAGCAATAAATCAGCCCATGACCGGGCTGCCGAAATCGAGAAGCAATATGGCGTTAAAGGTGAGTGAGTACCTACACGCCGGAATTATCTATATAAAATGGAAACAAAATAAATTCAAAGCCCTGACTGTTTTCAAAATTGACGCTGATTCGTTGCCTACCTGTTCTACAAACAGCCAAAGCATACCAGGTCAACGTTCAAGACCCCCAACAAATTGAAAACGGCGTGCAAACCGTCCTTGGCGAGTTCAATGGCCGCCTCGACATCTTCGTGGCCAACTCCGGTATCCCTTGGACACAGGGCGCCGTCACGCAGGGTCAGGTTGATCACTACCGCAAGGTAGTCACCACCGATCTTGACGGAGTGTATTACGCTGCACGAGCGGTGGCGCCGGTCTGGCGACGACAGAAGCAAGAAGGCACAGACATCAATGGAAACAAGTTGGACAATTTCACGTACGGCAGCTTCGTCGCAACGGCGTCGATGAGCGGGCACATTGTCAATGTTCCACAGTTGCAGGCAGCATATAACGCTGCGAAAGCCGGAGTCATCCATCTCTGTCAGTTTTATACCGCTTTTCTTTTGTCACTCTGCTTTTGAAGTCAATATTTTACATCGGATACTTACCTGTCAATTTGTTTTCTAGGCAAGTCTCTGGCGATGGAGTGGGTTCAATTCGCTCGTGCCAACAGCATTTCACCGGGATATATTGCAACTGAGATATCCAGCTTTCTTCCTGAGGAGACGCTTGTGATGTTACAAGGCAAAATTCCTATGGGCCGCGAGGGAGAGGCCCACGAGTTAGCCGGTGCATACCTCTACCTAGCATCTGATGCGTCCAGCTACGCTACTGGCACGGATATCATCATTGATGGCGGATATACGGCTCAATAATTGGGGGTTTGTTTGCTGGGGCCTTTCGGTTCAAGACATTTCTATCTCGGTGGATTATCGGGTCTGGCCGTATGTGGCTGCTTTCAAACCCAAAATTTGAAGACGGGTAAAAGTCAATGTAAGAATTTCCATATCAACATTCACTAGCAGTGCTGGAGAAAGGTGAAACGGAAGACGGGAGTGGGCGATAGACTTTCGTTTGTGACCATCTTCAATCTTTATTGTGCAAAGATACAGCGTTTCTCGTGGCCCTGTTTTGTTTTGTCTGGCCAACGCCGACAGAATGCGGCACTACGAACAAACGCCTAGAAGCTATTATTCCTGGCGTGGTAACCTGCCATTATTCGCTGGTTCCAGAAACGGTTGGATCCTAGCCACCATCCAATGCATCATTCGATCAAAAAACCTTCCTACCACATTGTCACCAAGTATTTCACGATGCTCAAACACCCCGTTATCTTCCTTCTTCCTCATCCGACTTAACTCGGTCTCAGGGTCGAGTAAAATATGTCGACGCAGCTGTCCGGTGTTGCTATCAAAATACTTAGACAAGCCTAACAGATCACGTCTTTCTCCTTGCTGCTGCTGTTCCGAATTTGCATCTTCACTGTACGGGTGGGGCCCCTCTCGACTCTTCCCTTGCTCTCCGTGCTCCCCGGACTCTCTTTCATATGCAGCATAGTTTGAAATGGACGGGAGCCTGCTGTATCCGTGTAAATCCAAATTTTTGGGCCGTTTCTTTCGTTTTCCTGCCTTGTGAGATACCACTTTGACAGCTCGCAATCCAATCACTGGTTCCTCGATATGCTGAGACCACACTTGCGCCGGTGGGCTGTGTGACTCGATGATCTCCTCGTCGTCCTCCTTGGCGATATTCACGTAGCCACCTCTCTGGTCCTTTCTTGTTCTTTTTCCCCATCGCTGAAAGATCGACCCATTCGAGTAGGTAAAAATAGAACCGCGAAACCAGCAGATTATACCAAACGCATAGAGCACCACTACAATGATGGGTATTAGGTCCGTGAGAAGGGCGGCTGAGGGCAAAGGGTTCGCTTGTTTGGAGGATGGCTGTGAGGTCGGACTGTTGGAGGCAGTTGCCATTAGGCGCAGGCTCATCGGGTTGGGAAAGGAGGACATCGGAGGTCACATCGTGGAGCTTGGGGAGTCGGAGCGTTGGATATGGGGGTCCAAGCAGCTGGTTGGCATTAGGTGTATATTGTATGAGTGGAAAAGGGAAGAAGAGTAGCCTAGAGAAGCACAAGAAAAGCGAAAAAATCTCCAAAAGAGGAGTGATCTCTTGAGGAACAACTAGTTAAATGGTCAACTCATGAATGGGCATCATTCAAGCAATGAAATTGCATCAACGGCGCTAAAGGAAAGATGCAGGCGCCGAGACAACAGGATCATCCAAGCTCATGACATGGGGCTTGTGCAACACAATCGACAAGGCGCATATAACTTATTTAGTGAAGCAGCCCATCAATCACTGTGCAAAGGCTCGGGCCTATTTTTATTTTCACATTGATGGCAGATGCTGATGTCAAGTAACTACGTGGAGTTAAGACCATCATGCCAAACAAAATTGACAGTTTGCAGAGTTGGGGCTCTGAGATGAAGCCTTTTGCAAATTGTACCACCATGGCAATGCAATGCACACTTCAAGCACGTTGTATCCATGATAAGAAGCTGAAGAAGATGTTCATTTCATTGTAAACATTTAAAAGGACAAAAAAGCCCTTTGTGAGTACTTTCACCATCAGCTTGAACTTACACCAAAGCTAATATCCTATTCAAAATAACCACAAAGGTGACCACCGGGAGATGAAACTTCATGGAGATTTGTGATGGCCTTGAAAGGAGAAAATTATGCTAATGCCAGCATTGACATGTATCTCAGAGACATCTCAAGGCTGATCCCTTTATAACTTTTGAAAAGTCTGACATGGTGCCATTGCTACAAGTATGGACCTGGTCGTGTCCGGACTGACTGTGTTTGTGATATGATGACCTCCTCTGCCTGGCTCAAATTTTGGCCTGTGTCGAAATTATTTCCATGACCTCGGGTTGGTTAATGGAACTAAACAGCCATTTGATCTTGTCGGACCTGTTTCGAGGGCTAACGATGTCTACTAGCGAGAGAGAAGGCTGCGCATATATTTCCCTCAGAACACACCTCCAAAGACCCAAGCAACATGGTGCAGAAGTCATCTAGTTATGGCAATGCCCCGGAGAACTTCATGCTAGGTACATCCTCAATTATCACCTTCGAGATCCTGCTGCAATTCAGAGCCTTGACGACCACCCAAAGATAATGAATATAAAGGCCAGGCCTCAGATGTGAAGGCACCATGAGCTTTGTCCTAAGTGACAACTTGTCAGCATGCATATCAAAATTACATAGCACTACACACGCCATACAAAGGAAGAAAGAACTGATCGGCCACGGCCCACGAGTCCGAGTAAACCTCGCAGTTACAACGTACACGACAATAGATCTAAGGGGCTGCAGGGGCACCGCAGCATATTCTCCCTACATAGCTGCCATTGCCGGCGAACAGTGCAACATGGCAAATTCTGAAAATATCTTTCGTCTTCCAGGCAATGGAAGCACGAAATGGACAATTCAATTATGACCATTCAATATAATCAGAAAATCATATCCTCTAGTGAAAGATAATTAACTGTGCTGATTGCTTTTGTCATTCATTTTCAGATCCCATCAAGATTTCAAGTAGATCAAGTCAATTTTCTTGATTTCATAAGTCTATTGATCTTCCAGATCTTGACTCTGAGAAACCAGCACTCTTTTCAGAAGATCCAAACAACTTGATCCTTCTTCATCATCAAAGTACTGATGTTTCAACAATGTTGGAAACTGAAAACATGCTGCATACAAACAGCAAGTTGTTGCTAAAAAATCTACTCCTCAGGCACAATTCTTGTTGTTGATATGGACCTTGGTAAAGTGAGGTTTTGTCACTTCACTTTTTTATCACTATAATTAGTTTTCACACAGAAAAAAAGGCCTTCTGGCTCTTACTGTGATGAATTGTCTGCTATCATTTTGAGCTGGTTACTTGACTACATGTGATATTTTCAAGGCAAGCTTCAAGTTTACCCGGTTGGCAGATCATTCATTCAAGTCTATCAACCTTACTCGCCTTGGTCCTATCGTGGTATAAATACCGGATCAATGGTGCTGTGCGGTTTGATGGGCTGGTGGAATCAAGGAAGCAGGAAAAATTGACATGAAGCTAAGTGAAGCAATTGGATTGAAGTACAGCGTATACAGCCATCACCAGCGTCTGATAGGAGAACGTGACAATTACGGACGGTTGCGAAGTATGTATCATTCAATCGGACAACAGCTCATGCAACAAGAAGACCCAGCATATTTCCTCTGGAGGAGACAATGTGTGGAAACTCATCTCATTTCCATATTATGCGAAGTTAACCGTTCCAGGTGACAAGACATCCAGCACATTGACATAAATGTCCCAGACAACATAGCAACAGGAAGGGGGTTGACTCTGACAGATGGATGCGCAGGTGACTGCACCCAGATACTTTCTGGAATGCATAAGCATCTAGCAGAGTGATGAGAACGGTTGAGCAATCATGACCTGGCTACTGATGGGTTTGTGCATTGGATTGAGATACAATGTACACCAAGCAGGATGAGGAGCACTTCAAGGTCGAGAACGGAATTCCTTGTCTCGGCCATTTCGGGACGACCCATAAGCAAAACGCCGGCGTAATCCAGTCTCGTGGGACAGTGTCTCCGGTCGTTTGTACTCGGTGCCAAGAAAGACGAGGCGCTTTCGAAACGTGTGTTCGATACATCGTCGATAAGGCAGAATTGCAGGGCGGCGCTTGTGCCAATTGCGTGTGGGACGGTCGCGCAATGTCCGCATAACTTCGCCATCAGTACCGCATGGGCACATGGACTGGCAAAAACCTCACGGCGCACTATGCTCCCTTGGTATGTGGCTATACAAAACGATATATATCATACTGTGCAGTATACAATGCGAATGGGCCAATGCCTCAAGTCTTTCCAGAGACAGCGAAATATGCCGCTTCTATCATCAAAATCAACCGAAGCATAGCGACCAATCAAAATCTTAAGCGGCATATGTTGAGTTCAGATTTTCCTGAAAGTTAATCACAACTACAAGAGTTGATAGCGCTTTGGGGAAAAGCTGTCACTGAACTAGAAAGAATTCAATGATAGCCCGCAATGACAAATCTAAACAGGAAGAAAGGTCATTGTTTAGAGTACCTGGCTTTGTCCCTCGCATTATTCCTTTTTCTCATTGTCGTTGGGCAAGAAGCTCCCGACATTATTGCCTGCGTAGTCGATTGTTTCTGCAGCATTCGACGTGTCCTCCTCCTCTTCGATCCGACGCACAAGATCAATGGCTCCCATGGACCCCAAAGCCTTTTGAGCCATCACAGAAAGGATTTCATCATCACTCCCGTCCAAGAAAGGATAATGTCATTCTGATTCATTTTACCAGTCATCATCGTCAAGTCGGCATCGTGATGATTCATAAGATTGAGGTATAAGTACCCCCCAAGTTCTCATCCATATTTCTTCAAGCACCATCACCACACAAGAGCAAACAAAAAACGATTCTTCAAAAAGGGAAAATACCACAGCCACAATTTGCCGAAGAAGGTTCTTCATTGCTTCGAAGTCAAAGCCCATATCCGGATTTACTCTCCAGGGAGCAGATCCCCCCTTCTGAAGACCTTTTGATACCCATTCACCTTTCAATCAATTCTTCAAAACATTTCGTTTGAAACCCGCCTCCGAATATAAAAGCCATGGCCAAGTCCCCGGTTCCCAAGGCTCTTGCTTCTGCTGCTGCTTATTCCTCCACGACCGGAGCCACAGCAAAGTCAAAGGACCGGGCCTCCCACAACCGGATGTCTCCTTGGATGTCACAATCACAAGAGCCTCCTAAAGAGAAGCTTAAATTGCGCTTTCCCGCACGCATTGTGCGTGCCTATCTTGAAAATCAAAGGCAGCGGCAAGAGAAAGAGCAAAACAAGAAACTCACCATTCGTTTTTCAACATGCGTGGTGCGTGCCTATCTCCGCAATCAAAGGCGGCAGCAAGAACGAGAGAAGCTAGAAACAAAGTCACAGTCCGATCCTCAGCTCACGTCGTCATAATGGTAATTCCGAACGTCGCGACAAGAATCGCGCTGTTTTGCACTGTGTACCTTCCATAAGCACTTGCACGAGCGCCGACTTATACGGCAATCGTTTCTGCCAGTATGCAGAGACGAGAGAGAGCCCCGGGCATATTGGGCATGGGCCAACGATCTGAGCGACAAAAGGCTTATGGGCACCACTTACAATGTCAGAGAAATAAGGCACACAATTGAGCGGGAGGCGGACTGATCCACGGATTTGGTTGATCCGTAACAGTTTCCAATCGCTTCCTACTAGAGCCATGGCTGAACGAAAGGAATACGAACCTTGGGGGTGAACCAACAGGAGCCACTGAAACCGCTTGAGGGATCTCCACGATCTTCTAACCTGGAGGCTGGAGCCAAGTTCGGGAATACACAAATTACTCACACCGATGGCCACCATGTTTTGACCAGAACAGTTTGCTAACTGATTCCCACCTTATCGAAGGCACATCGCGGCGAGGGAAAGGAATTTCCAGAGCGCTATCTTTCCCTTACCGATAATGGACCCGCAGGAAAGGCAGAGCTATGAATCAATATGCGCAAACGCAGCAATCAGGAAGCCCGAAAGGATTGACCAGCGCTGGTGAATCCACCCAGCCAATCACAGCCTCCCACCAGACAGAGCCAGCGCATTGAAAACATTGTGAAAAACCAACCTGTGGATCAGGCTGATTCTGCCATCCTGAAGAGCAGTGATGATGAAATTCCTTCTGAGGGCCCTGCCAATCAAGCAGCAGCACATGAGCTATGTAAATGCTGAGAATTCACCAAGAGTTTGTTGATTTGGATTTGGGAGACAAAGACAAGATCATTAGTGAAAACAATCTGGATTCTAGGCAGCATCAACAAAACATTCAAGAGAGAGAATAACATCCATCTTTGTTATGATCATGTGAAATTGATGGCATCAAAATGTGGTCTCCAAACAAGATGTTCCAACCATGCAGAACTAATGCATAGACTCAAGTATATCAGTGATAATCAACAAATATCAGAAAAGTAAAGATCAATGAGAAAATCTATAAATGATTTCAAATTGCAAACTGACTGACACATTCTGAAGATGCTTTGAGAATATTCTGATTTTCACACAGGCCATTGATGTCAAAAGTGATAAATATGACAGAATTCAATGATCTATAATATCTGAGAATTTGTGAAATTCATACATCATTCAACAGAGAGCAGAGCAGACAATGAGATGAAATCAGTTCAGTAGTACTGAGAGAACTAATATTCTGATGATAACAGCATTCTCAAGAAGTTGATCTGCAAATCAGCAAAGTAATTGAACTTGAATATCATATATACAATCATCATCAGCATCTTATTAATGAATGAGATAATTACAGTTAATTGTACAGTATGTATCACTTCATCAGCCAACAATTAATGTGTCAAGATTCTGTGTACTATTTATGATATATTATATTGAGAAAGAATCATGTCTGAAAAGTGATTTCATACTCATATTATGTCAAACATATGATTCTTAGCAACAAAATATTCTTTCAGCACATAAACATTAACATTCTCAACACAATAGTCACAGGATGTGAACTCAACATGATACAAGAATTGCTTATATTGACAGACAAATGCAAGAGCAACTGTACACAAATTTTACTGAGAATGCACAAGCATCTTGAGAACTGATGAGAATGAATCATTCAGAGAGATCTAGACACTGATGGATTTGTTCATCAAATAAAGAACATCATGTTCATTAAGAAAGATGAAAGACATTATCAATCTCAATGAATCAATGTTGTCTGCAACACATTTGATGTGTGTATAACATCATCGGCTCTATCACACAGCACTCCTGAATCAGTCAAAATCTCACACAGAACTATGTTGTCTTGATATGTTGTCATTCAAGATGATCACAAAATATTGAAGATGCTAGAGGCAGGAACATGATCTCAGCTATCAGCCACACATCACAATTTGATGTCAGATCCGACAGCTTCTTCAAGTGAACATTCCAATCAATATGCCACTCCAACAGCAGTACAGCTTCAAGATCTCAGACCAATTTCAGATGCACTAGTAAATAGGAAGTGGTGGAATGCACCAGAGGTCATTGTGGATCTAGACATCCTATTCAGTACTGATGAGAATATGGCCACCACATACATCAAAGCATGGAGGGAGAACGCTCTAAAGGTGGCAGGCAAGGCGTTAGCAGATACCTTCAAGCTGGAGCGGAAAATCTTCGGGAATAAATCCCATCTGCATTGTATGGAGAGCAGGATCGATCCAGCATCGGTTATCGATAATTGATCAAGTGCATAGACTTGATCAAAAGAACAATCAACATGTGTGAATTCTGAATAAGATGAATACATCTAATATATTCATCAAGTTCAGAATTTACTACACCTCGAAACAATGACTTTTGGGACAGGGATCGGGAGCGAGAGACACTCGACAAGACAGTTAGACTGTCGAGTACTGCTGTTTTTCTTTTGTCCACTTTCGAGAAGTTTCCATTTCTTACTTCTCCCTGCTCGGGGTGTTTAGTCGTCGGTAACTAGTTAACTGTTCGTAATCGTGCCTAGTTAGATAGTGCAGGGCTTTCCCACTCGACTAAAAGAGTGAACACTCTCTAGCCAGTGCTAGAAAGTCCTTGAAGCATGTTGTACCAAGCCACTATGTTCCATTCCCTCTGATAGATAGTCCAATAAAACGTTTTTCGATTGCCTTTTCTTTTTCTCTTAAGTGTGCGACGCTCTTTGTGTCAGTAATCGAAACAGATCTATGGGATAACAACAGCCATATTCCATCCAGGAGGAACCCATCGAGTGTCACTTTCCTCTTCCGCGACCGCGTCTTCAACCATTTCCTCATCTTCGTTCGATTCTTCACCGTCGTAATCTGTTTTCGGCCCGGCGACACCTAACTATATCGTCGAGGAAGACACGTGCTTTCGGCATCATCTCTTGGAGGATTTTTCGTCATGAGACGGACGAATTGTGCAACCGAATTTGTCGTCCCTCGAGCCAGAGAAGTCTGTCATAGACGCCCTAACGCAACCTCAAAAAGGTTGAATGCAATAAGTCTCGATAGTACTATAACTTCAATATATACAAAAACCTGTAATCGACAACAATGTATAAGATCAAATATATGAAAAGATAGTCAAAAGATGGTAGCTAAGAAGTATCGAGGAAAAGGAATGTAAGCTTGACAAGATATCTCTTTTCTAGTCTCTTGATTCAGGGGTACGCCGTCGAATAGATCTTCGATTCGATAGGTGGAGCATATGAAGGGATAATCGATCCTGGGAAACGCCTGCGATTTGCCGAAGAATCGGTGACACCGGATCCGCAACCGATGCAAGATGCTGTTGGCCCGGAAAACCCTCGACCAGCGCAGCCAAAAGGAATCCTTCGAAACGAGAGTAATCCAAAGAATCAACGTGTCGAGCCCGGACCACACCTTCGCAGGCTCGATAATCTCTGCCTATGCTGTCGACGTCAGGGGTCGACGTCGTTGGAGTCTGGTAGTAATGTAATGGGAAAACCGTTGCTCCTTATTATATCGTTGCGAAGGTGTAGCTATCGACTTTCCTTGGGATCGACTTCTTCAGCTCGCATCCGAGCTTTGCGTTCCTTTGCATTCACAATCTTTTCGAGAAGTTTGACAACACTCTTCCATCTCACGTTCGGAGGATACAAACTTTGCAACTCCCTAGGACGCGCTATATCTCTCGGAATGATTCGATTCGACCTGGAGACAGATGCAATGTAGGTATCTTCTCCAATCAAAGGAATTTGGAAGTTTGTGACCCCAACTCAGTCTATTGGGCAGTTATCCTGCAACAAGAGGCTTTGCAGTTTGTAAATACACTTGGATTTTATTTTGATTTAATTGCGAAGGAAATCAATATTTTTTTCCTTATAGGCCTGTGAACTTTGCATTGTAGATAAGCAGACATTAGTTACCGGAACAAAAGGAGCATTATTCTCATGCACACTGCTATATGGCTCCATTTCCACTCCACTTACCACTGTGAAATGTGCCATCCACACAAGTCTAAGATGACAGATTGACACAAGAAGAACATGCTAAAACGGAAGATAATATTCAGTCAACTTTGTGGATTAGTTGTGAATTCGAGAAAATCCAGTTAGTAATTCAAAGTATGAAAACAAAGCAGTGAAGTAGCAAGGCCAAGGTTTTTTGTTCTCCCAGAGTAGGTGGAGTGAAAAGGGTGAATGAAGTAAGTAACTTGTACCTACATAACTGGTGAATGATTGGGACAAGGAATGAAAGGGGAATAAATAAAATAATTCAGGCGTATGCAGAATGAAAGAAAAAGAACAGCACACAATAAAGTATCACATAGTGAATGAAAATTGGGTATAAATCATCGCAGGCTTGTACAAAGTCACAATTACTGGGACAGAAGTAGATTTTTGAAGTAATTGTGCTGAAGTAAGGTGGGTAAGGGGGTGCAGAAGCGACCATTGAAGGCCAAGTAGTTATGCAAATCATGACTTGCGCCCATATCGGTAAAACATGAGGCCTTATCAGAGTCAAATCATGCTGTCTCATCCATTCCTGTCATTTCTACCTCGCGCGATAGTAATGGTTCAGCTAACGGAAGCTTGGTATCGCATCTATCCCCGGCACGAGATTCCGTACTTTGAGACACTGCTGATGTGACTGACGGCTTCGGCCTTCGTAATCTTTCACACCAACCCTCGGCGCTAACGAGAGTATCGTTTACAACTCTGCTGACTTGTGCCATCATATCCAATCCCTCTTCGGTAAGGACCAGAACACGATGAGCATTAGTGGATGTGGTATCTGACTGAAAGTCCGAAGCATCTGATGATCTGTTATATACGGACGCAAGTCGGAACCGCTGCGGGAGCGAAGTCAGATGTCGACGAACGAGATTGCGTGCATTTTCCGGCAATGCGCCACCTGCGTATTTGGACACCACATCAACCACTTGCTTCAATGTTTGGAGAACATCTTGTTTGACTTGCTGAATTTGTTGGGACAAAGCCGTAGGGCTCCGTGGTCTATTCTCCAAACTTGATGTACCGTCAGAGGACTGTTGCAGTCTCGTCTGGTCCCATTCTTCCAAGACTTGTTTTAGTGTTACTATGGAATTTCCAAGACGCGCATTAGCCCATTGCAGCCACTTCAAGCAATATGTCAAGCTACGAAGTGATTCTTCACTCATAGCCACTCCCAAGCCAGATGTGGAAATGACCAAGCGACTTTGCCAGGTCTGATTTTGGGAAGGCTGGATGCGAACGGCTTTGCTTTCTAATGCTGCGAACTCTTCATAATTAGGTGATGAAAGTGTGTCATATGGAGGCAATGTTTCGACGCTTGAGAGGCCCGACGAACGTCTGGTATGAGTGGGTCTCGACTCGACCAGGCCTCTTTCGATATCCATAGCGTCCGAATTCTGTTCTCCGCCGGAACTTGAGCGTGGATTCCGGTTATTTGAGTCTGAGTTTTCCCGTCGCTGGAGAACCCATCGGAGGCCTCCTTCGACACCGGTTTTGCGTCCCACAGAACCAACGGTATTGACAACAGGTGTTCCGATATTGCGCTCTATGAATTCGGCGCCATATTTGAACCTGGGAGAATACGACTTGGACGATGAATAGACAGACATTGAGCTGTTGATAGCGGAAGAAAGTAGGGGATGGGACGAGGTTAGGAGAGATAGAAGAGGCTCTGTCTGCGATGATTCGGAGATCGGGATGGTGGAGGATGAAAGGCGGTTGGTACTTCGCGATGAAGGAGACGAGTGTGTGAATTCTATTCAGGAATAGAGGGTTAATGCCTATTGTTACAGCGACAAGAAAAAGATGTTGTGGGAGGGGAATTTCTCACCCGATCGTAGACCCTCCAGTGCCTGAGCGGCTTCGATGTCATCCATTGACAGGACGCTGGTCGCCCGGGTGGATCGATCATCGTTGCACATGCTGTCAACGTCCATTCTGGTTGAGTTGACCGTTGACATTGCGGCGTCGGACGTATAATACCGCGCCCCAGGAGGAAGGGCGTTAAGCCTAGGGAGGAGTCGATTGCATGAGCGTTGAATTGGAGGACAATTGAGAAGTGGAAGAAGGAAGACTGGCATCACGACGAACGGGCATTGTTAGCACATGAGAAAGTTAATAAAGCGGACCAACGATCCCGGTGTTGAGACTCCAGCCCAACGCCCGTAAGATACGTCTCGTAGGAGATTGTTGGGTGGAATGTGGCATGCGACATGGATGCCAGTTTCCATCCATGTCACTCATCAACGCTGCCAGGATTGAAAGAGAGCTTGGGGTTGCTTGGATACGTACATGGATCAAAAAGGGAATACGGCCTTCAGCGAGAAGGTTGGAACCCGACGGTAGCCTACAGGAAAGGAAAAGGACCCCCAGGCACTGATAAAAAGTGGTGACAAGTCGCGTTCGGGAGAAAAATGAAGCACAAGATAAAAAAGAGTAACAGGCCACAGCAAGTGCCAGAAGAAGACAAATGAGAAGGAAAAAAAGGGTAGAGAAATAGCTCTTCCCGCGAGTGATATTATATGGTGGCGATGCAGTGTTCCCGTCTCTTCGCCCGGGGGGGGGAGGGAGGGTGCGGCGAAGGGGGGATGGGGTGGATGGGAAGGTCGTTTTGTTGAAGTGAACGGGGGGCGGACGGACGATATGATGCTGGGCAATTCATTTGCGAGCGCGAAAAGCATGTGACCGGCGCTAGCGAACAAGGTTTGGGCCTGCATTCATGTGACAGCAGGCCAAGTCACGTGAATGAGATTGGTCAGCCGTATCTTGTAACCAGTATTTAACTATACAGTATTAAAACTCATATTGTATTGTGCTCATTTTTGATTGGTCTAGCTAGGTTGGGAGTAGCGCGACTCTCCGTCCTTTGGTTACTGGTGGTTATTAGAATCTCTTCATCAAGGCCATCGTTGTGGTCTTCCTCCCTCTTAACTTTCATCACTGTCCTCTTCCATCTTCCGTCGGGCTAGCTCAGCGCAGAATGGGCTCCGGGCCCTTATATTTTGCCCATACTTCAAAAACACAAACGGGATTCCGACCATCAGAAGGGCGATGAACCCCAAGAGACTGCTCGCCCAGCCGATCCCGAGATTCTCGTACATTGGTTTCGCAGCCAAAGGGAGCAACGCCCCCGAGATCGATCTGGTGCACGCTCCTGCTGCCATGGCTGACGCGCTGTAGATTTCATACGCGTCGGTCAGGTAGTTGAGCAGCGCCATGAAGATTGTCGTGTTCCCCGTGCCATATAGCAGTCCAGCGAGAATAGGAACAATCCAATGGACAGATTTTCTTCCCGTCCAGCCCTATAATGCATCCCACGTCGTTAGTGCTGAGATAAACAGGGGACTTCTTTTGATACCAGGGATGCGCTCGCTCACCAGCCAGAAAAGAGAAATCACGATAAGCGGACCTCCAATACAGGCAAGCGTCAAACGGTGGTATTCCATCGATGGCTTTTTGTCTCTCATTTTGCGCATATGTTCGTCCCAGAAAACCACCATCATCGCCGATATGAGGCTCCCGATGCCCACTGATAACTTTATCAGCCTTCAAATCCCGCACGGATCAGGCTGATACGGGACAAGCACTTACCAGGTATATATGCCAATCCAGCGATTCCGGGTGACATTCCATACTCGCCTGTATTTCTCAGCCTATCACAGCCCCTAAGAATCTCTAGTGCATGGAACTCACCTTGGAAGATAATCGGGTAGGCCTGGAAGAAAAGATAAAGGAGCGCATATATAAAAGCCATATACAGGCACACAGCTGGCACTATCGGTTCGGTGAAGAGCATTCTGACTGGCCGAGTGAGAGTTACGGCAAATAACTCTTTGAGTTTAACATTCTTGGTGCCTTCCGGTGCAACGATATTGTCCTGCTTTAATTCCTTTCTCATTCGAGCCGCCCGTCTGGCTAAAATGACAGGCGCAAAGGTTTCAGGCAGGAAAACTTGCACTACAAGGCTACATCCCCCGAATATTAGTTCAAACCAGAAAGGCCATCTCCAAGAGATCTTTCCGAGGTATCCCGCTAGAAGAGGCGACAAGGTAGGTCCGAGAATTGTTCCTGCTGACCACAATGCCATAACTCTGCCTCTGTGTACCGGATCTGGAAAACAGTCCGCAAACACTCCTCCGACGATCCCCAATGGTGCTGCCGCGGCGGTTCCAGCCAAAAATCTCAATATCAAAAATCCGGGATAGTTGGGTGCCAATGCTGTTCCCAGAGTGAAACATAAATAGAGGACAAACGTCCAGAGCAGCAATGGCTTGCGTCCATATACCTCGGATAGTGGTGCAAGGAAAAGCGGCCCGACAATATACCCAACTAAGAAAACCGATATAGGGAGGACCAACGCATATTTGTTGGTGACGTTGAACGCTTTGGCGATGAAGCTAATCGCGCCAGCCGGGATGCTTGATCCGATGGTGCTATTCAATGTTAAGAGAACGCATATATTGGCATAAACCAGCCTCCGCGTCTACTCACATATCAGTCAGGCATACATATAAAGACGGAAGATTGGATTATCTCACCATGGACCAATTGTGAGGGTTGTCCTTGTCGCCAGGTTCAAATTTCACAGTTATCTGTTCCCTGACAATTCCCTTTTCTGCAAGACTCTCATCTTCCCTTCTCTTTGTATTCCCAGAATCTTTCCTTATTGTGTCTGGATCTATTGAAACGGTCAACGGCATCTCAGTTACCTCCTGCTAATTCAAATCGAATCAAACTAGGGCCTTGTGTCTAATTGCGCTTTTCTCTTCCCAAATAATTAAATAATATCTATCGAATCGAAGCGTGAAAATCAGGCAAGCTTCATCAAGGAAAAAAAGTGTATAGGGTAGAAGAAAACACAGACCATCTCTACCCTTTCTCGATATCTGTAGCAAAATTGCCCTTTTTTTCCTTCTAAAGATCTTCAAAAACTACCCTCGGGGGAGCAAAGTGGAAATGGGGGAAACACCTGCTCATATTTCCTTTCAGCCAGTAATTTTCTAGTAGTTTATTAGCCAGATCAAGTTGTCACTTTTCCATGCCTCAGTTTCCCATATTACTAATTCAGCAGCATCCCTGAAGTTCCCATTTCCAGTTACATGACAGGATGAAGAGTATGGAATTGCCCCAAATGGCCTGGAATCTCCCCTCATATTCTGTGCCGAATATCCAGGTGGGCGGTCTGGTTGGCGCCCATGAGTTAACTGTTAGCCGGCAAACGGTGGAGGTTGTCCAGATTCGGGTTAGCCGGGCGTTGTGCCGACCGAGCTCGGCTTGAAAGGGTGTTGGGGGGAGAGAGAGCAAAGCTTGGGTATTTTCGCCGAACTGTACCACAGTAGTTTAAAAAAACAGAATAGTGCTTGTTGAGGATTTTGGAAGTTACAGAGTGAATTCCCCGGCGATGGAGACATAAAACAGGACCTTTCTGGCTCGGTAGCGAGTCCAAAATCAAGAAACGATTGTTGTGCCAGTATACAATATAGTAGGCCAAGTCAATTGAAGATCAAAACATGATACTAATTCGCATCTTGTTGATTTTATATCTCCAAACCAAAGAGCTAATAACTTCAAATATATAGAAAGGGTATCTGACATGACGTAGTTAGATCACTCCAAAAGCAAAAATATGTGCAATCTTCATATCCAAAATACCAAAATTCCGGTTCAGCAAATATCGTCCATAAACCGAAGGAGAAAAGGCAGTGAAAGAAGGAACTACCGTTAATCAAGAAGCAAATGATTTCCAATCATCGAAATCATCCTCTCCATACTCATCGCCATTCCCAAGATCAAAGTATGTTGTGTCCTCCACCAGATCCTCGAGCGATTTCGCGTTATCGTCACGGTTACTCTCCGCATCCTCTTGCGCTCTCTTCGCAGCCCGCTGATTAACCCGAAAGGTTTGATATACAGGCATCGTGACCATCCGATACGCCCCAACCGCGCGAGCTTTGAGCTCGCAAAGCATCGGGCCAGCTGCAAACCACGGGAAATGGCCCTTGGGCTGGACGTGATACGCGCAAGATGCCAAAAGAAACTGCCACGATGGGTTCCAGTTGCGCCAGGTGTAGCTTAGTTCATGATCAAACACCGGCGGCTTGATATCTTGGAGCATATCCGCCGTTGTGGAAATGATGGTTGAGTAAGACTTGCCGCAGCTCCTGGTCGGTCGTTGTTCATAAGCGGTGTAGACCTGAGCCAGTATTTTTTCAAGAGCATTCAGCAATGTTTTATCCTTGTTGATATCTCGTTCAGACAGAGCTCGCTCCCATGTCTGTCTCCATACCGCTACTAGGTCGGGGTCTTCTCCAGGTCGGTGGTGATTTCGGCAAAATCGATCAAAATCGGTCAAAATCCGATCGGTTTCTTCTTTGACAACTTGAAATTTCAGACAATCAATGATGTTTTTATCGTTAAAATAACCGTCAATCTCGTTACCCGCTTGCTTGTATGCAGGTTTTCTCAGCGCGTTGGGGCCGATTCCTTTGCTCACTTGAGTCCAAAGGCGCATCCATGTATCTCGCCTCAGTTCGTATCCGGTTTTGCGAACGTCAGCTAGATGGCCGAGAAGGTGGGAAAGACGAAGAGCCCCTCTCGAAGCAATGCCGTTCTCATAATAGCACAGTTTCTCATGCCCATTTGTACAGTGGCCAAGAAGGGAGGGTGTTGCGTTAAACACGAAAACCTTTGTCAAAAATTCGTCGAAATCAAAATTTTCCCCCAATTTCTGAGAGCAGTTAATTAATCCAAATTCTGTCGACTCTGGAATCTGTGTGGGATCAAACGGCGTGTTCTTGAATTCGTTTACTAGCTTAGGATCCCAACACGTCCACACTTGGTCGCCATCGTAATCCCCTCCCGAAAGCATGGCGGCGAGTGGTACCTTTCCTACGGTCGGAAAGACAATGACATCTTTGAAATGACGGAGTTCCTTTTTAAACACGGCCCGTCTCTTCTGAATATCGTTGGGCAGATGTGCCGGGTTTCGACCGACGAGTACATCCATACCGTCCAAGTCAGTGTAGCCATAAGATTCCCAGGGTTTTGAGAAACCCAGATGTACTTCGTCCTCCGCCAAAACCTCGTAAGGGTCAGCTACGCAGTATGCATAGGTAGATTCTGGAATCCGGATCTTGAGGCTATCCAGCCTGGTGGTATAATCTTTCAAAAACGTCGTCAAGAGCTCCATCAGATACGCCGATTTCATCGGGTGAAAACCGCTATCCAGAAGCAAAATTGTCTGTTCAGCATTTTCTGTTGGAAAATCATCGATCCGCCTTGTTTTCCGCTTCTCGTATAATCCCTGTTTTTGGATCCAGGCGCGAGATACAATCTCATTGGTGATGGTGCTTTTGAATTCTTCATACCAAGCGTTTGCCTCCCGCCTGACCAGTTCTTTGAGTCGGTCTGCCTGAACTCCCCCATGTTGCAAGACCATGAGAAGCTGAACGTTTAGATTGACAGGACGAAGCCCTCTTGACCACGATACAACTTCAAATGTGAGTTGTTCCTCATCTAGCATTAACTTGCAATGAGACGGGTGTGGTTCTATTTTAAGCTGTGAATCACTGATTTCTATCCAAACCAAGTCTCTGCCTTTGGGTTCTGCATTGTACGAATCAACCATCCAGATCCCCTTGGCACCAGCAATGCGGCCTTGAAAGCAGGATGGATTTTCATCCTCAAGGCCTAAACGCTCTTTGATGCGGTTCGCAAGTGACACCGACATTCGCGCACAACCGTCATTCATAACCGGGCCATCTTCAGGATCTTTGAGCCGTACGATTTGTCCTTGTAGGAGGACCTCGGTTGGTATAGTCCGTGAAAGCGCCAGTGATAAGCGTTGGAAGAGCTTGCAATCTTTCTTGTGTTTATTTTCTTGAATTGGTATATGCCAATTAAACAACGACCTGATAGTCATCGGGGTGTGCTGATCCGACATTTCCGCAATAGGAGAGACACTCATATGTAAAGGTGCATCAATGAAATCGTTCCCATTGACAGCAAAAAGATGAACCTTGCTTCTTGGACCCTCCTTTTTCGTTTTAGATTTAACATCTTCGAGATAGAAGGCGCGCCAAGTTCTCCCGAAAAGGTAATGAGAGCTTGTAGCTAACCATGTCGCGAAGCTCTGGAGCACAATGGGTCCTTGATCCTTTAGATATGCAGGGCTTTTCCCCAGGACCGGGAACGTTATCTCGAGGAAACGGTCTGATCCAAATCGGCGAGCAAATCGATGGCTCCGCTCTAAACGCAATGGCTTTAGAGCTAGCTTTAAAAAGCCAGGTTCCGACTTTTCGCACCATTCAAGGTCACCACTCAAAGTCACCACATCATTCGTACCGGTTTCTCGAAAGCCATTCACTGCTGCTTCCCAAACTGGAGGCTTAGTCTTCTCGAGGAGACCGAGCCTTCCGCGTGCACTTCCTTGTACAATGAACTGCCAAAACTCTGCATAATCTTCGCTAGGGAGCTGGTAGCGCGGGAGTACCTCTTCAATCGATAGATCGCGAGAGCGTGCGACTCTCTCGGCTTCATACCGATAGCGAAGCGGTATACTGCTTGGCCAGTCACCACTTTTGAATGACGAGAATGGGCCCGAAGTTTCCAAGGAGATTATAAACTCCCTCCTTTTGACCTCGGTGGGGTCTACAATCGGTTCTTGGGATAATTGTGCCGAGAACTGCCTTTCGAACTCTTCGCTCTGTAGTAAAGCTACCGTTGAGCTCTCCGATACATTGTCGTCAAATTGACATGGTTGCTTATTGATGTTTTGTACCATATTGCCAATATTACTCGCAAATGAAGTAGCTACCGTGCTGGTACCCCCCATGAACGAGGAGCGTGCCAACCCAGTTGCCCTAGTTGAAAACGTATCGGTGAAGCCCTCCTTATTGCCGTTTTGAGACCAACCTTGCGACGCGGATACTTTGGAGGTCCTCATATAGTTATTGACATTTGATTGCTTTCCTTGCTTCGAAGGGGTGGAAGGCGGGTCATTGGCAAATGATCTCCCGGGACTGCCCATGGATACGTCCCGCACGCGGGTGAAAAATTGGTCTATCCTCTTCTGCTTTCCTTTTCGAGGAGAGCACTGGTCCTCACCGGGTATATCAGTCGCAATCATTGGCAGAAGTTCATCCAAATCATCATCATCAAATTCATTTCCGTGGGGAGGAGGTTTTGAAGGAGAGGAGGGGTCAATCACAGGGGAGCTAGGGGCGGTGCTAAATACCTCGTTGTGTTCAGGCGCTGCCTTACGCTTAGAAGGCGAGTGTCGGCGAGAACCAGAAGCAGAAAGACCTGGCGCCTTGGCCATTGAAGTCCCTGGATCGTTCAAGACATTCGTTCGTGGGGTGCTAAATCCATTTGCCCCTGCGCTAGCAGACGGAACCGTCCTGGGTGTCCTTGGGGGAACTTGATCTTCGATCAGCTTAAACAGGCATTGAAGCAACTGATACCGTTGCTCAAAAGATATATTTTTGGATTTCTCGAGCATGGATCCATTTATAAACGATTGGCGACTCGCTTTGGAAAATGTGGGAAGAGTTCCGCGGTCCTGGCTCGGCTTGTGAATCCATTCAGACAACATCCGTTTGGCCCGTTCTTCGAAGCTCATAACAACGCGCTCTGTTCCTCCATTGAAATGGAGGTAGGTGAGGCCTGAAACACATTTTTCGCCCAGAGTGCGTTCGCGCTTTGCGGGCGTCCCTTTCTTGTTGCCCAACGGCAGGTCTAGATTGTATTTGACGCTCAGGGAGAGCAGAAGCTGGTTGCAGCTCCCGGGCGTTCTGGGAGTGTGAGGACTGGCCATCGGACGCAATCGAAGGCCTGATCAGGCACCGGCCGACCTGCGATGAAGGTTAGCTAAAACTATTGATCTAGTTGATCTGCCAGATGTTCAGCCGCTGTCACACAAACGCTAGGTTACTTTGCACCACTTCGTTTAATTATAGCCAGCCGTTGGTGTGATGGAAGGGTTGGGGGAAAAGGTGAGAAGTATCAATCAATTCATGACAACAGAATTTTAACTAGGCACAAAACGCGATCGAATATTCCCTAGTTATCACAGTTGAGCAGTCGCTTATATTTACTCCCAGCTCAAGCATCCTCCCACCTCCCCAAACCCAATAGTTAAAAGAAAAGACGGATGGCTCCGCCCGAGGGGAGTTAGCGCCCGACACGGGATCCAAAGGCGGAGGAGGAGGAGGAAGAAGAAAAAAAAAAAAAAAAAAAGCAAAACTGTCGCCCAAATCCCTTGCGAAAATGAGAGGGGCTGTGTACCGTTTGGGACTCATGCAGCTGCCAGGGCGCACCAGCGCGCGTAAGGCATTCTTCAAGGCGATAAATGAAGAAACCTGTGAAGAGGTGTTGCTACTAATAAGTACACCGCAATCTATCGCATCAAACAGTATGGACAGTTTGCTAAGTTAACAAATGTATGTTGACTACTCTGTATGAGTAGTTAGATGATCACCATGACTTTCAACCAACTTGCTTGAGCATATTATGTAACTTATGTTCCTGTCCTTGGCGTTGATGCTGTTCGTTTCCCCTTCCGACTTCGCCCCCCCCGGCCCCCGGCCCCCCACCATCAGTTAACTACTCAGGGTTCTGCCGAACCGTCTATCAAGGGAGGGCAGGTTAAAACATTCCACTGCTGGATTGATGTGGACGTGAGATGGGCTCAGACCTCAGCATAATCAGTTAGGCCTTGCAAGCATGGGGTTGGTTACAACTCAACGGCTGAGCTGAATCCTCTAGCGGCTCCTGACTCCCTTGATGGCCCGCTCTT
>LJPK01000828.1:219030-254669 GCA_001430945.1 Amauroascus niger | reverse complement strand
CTAAAATGACCCTTTTTTTTTTTTCTTTTCTGATCGGCTTCGTCTTACTTAAAACAAACTACAACTCCGCCCGCGGGCCCAACGTCTCTTCATTTCAGTTATTTCAGGGGGGGTTGATTTTCGGTTGAAAAGCCTTACTAGGCAGAATTTAGACTGCTAGAAACAACCTCTATTTTTACTACTGCTCGCCACTTCTTCCCACCTAACATGTAGGTGGTAGTTAGTTACATACATGTTCTGTGAATCTGTGATACTGCTGGATCATCTCGATGAACTTGAACCGCACCGCCCGGCCTGATTGTCAGTAGTTGGTTAATCAACTGGGCTGGAGCTGTTTCATTTTCCACTCTCCTTCAGATTCAACAGTTGTCTCGCTCGTTGGTTGATGACGTTTGTGGAAAGAAACAATGCGAAACAAAACCGTCTCGAGATCTCTCTATTAACCAAGACTCAAACCCGTTTGGCCAACAGATTTCAATTGATCAAGTTTGACTGCAAATCGAAACGGCAGTCTGGATTTTCGATGCTGTCTTGGGTTATTCGAATTGGCACGAGAGCAAGCCGTCTTCTACAGCCCGAGTTTGAAACCCGAGATCGCCCATAGGTGGACCATCAACGAACCCAAGGGATCTTTCAACTTTCTTCTCGGACGGCCGGACAACGTTGATGTGTCGACACTGCCTCCATGATGCAGTTTATACCTGGTCGTTGCTGAGACTAGAACCAGCAGCATGTGGCAATGGGTAACTAGGAAATAGTTGCGATGTTGGGAGAAGATCGTGTCGGAGACTGAGAGGGACGACCCAAATAGCACCAAGGATGGGACTGTGTGTTGCATCAACCGAGTGGGTTTTGATGGAGTTTGACAGGGAAGCACATGTGGATATGGTGAGTATTCCGCAGGGTGAAGTTACCGTGGATGGATGGGCATGAAACTGCTAAGGGGAAGCTTGCGTAGGCTCTGGTTTATATGATATGTCTGGTAGAGTGTACCTGGAAGCTTTACAAGGCCCTATGGGTTGACACAGTGATGGTTGACCTCTTGGTGAAGAGGCATAAGGAACAGTTTTGCGATGCACCGAGGAGATGGATGCCTGGCTGGGCTTGAGGTTGGCATGTCGTGATTGATAAAACTCCACCTTTTTCACATCCACGTGCAGAGTGCCTGGTCTGCAAGGTGCTGTTTCCTTTGTAAATCCCATATCTCATGTGAACCCCTGTACACAGTCTCAATTTTCAGGCAAGATGTCCTTGCTGGGAGTGAAAAAGTATCACCTCTCAAGAAATGGAAACCGATGTACGCATCGGGCCTCTTGCTGTTCATTTTCCCCTTGCCACAAATTTTACCTTGAAGAGCACGCGTCGACGATCGGATGAACTTAGCACTCTTCCTTGACGGCAACCAGTGACAAGGGTACTCGCTTCAAGGTCCATGCGTTGCCGAGGAGCCGCGAAAATTCGGGACATGGTCTTAACCATGCCAAAATACCCTCGCATAGCTTGACGAGGCCTGCCCATGTCGAACTCGCCAAAGCCCGAAAAAAGGGCTGAATCTGGAATATCCAAAGTGGAAATGCGTTCTGAGATCGGACGAAGATGATCGTGCAACACGCCCCTCTCGCCTAAGACTCGAGCTTATTGACATTTCTGCAACCGCAAGATTCCTGTTAAAAACCTTGTTCAAATGATAAGCATCAATGTTGCCTGGTACTGGGAGAGTGAAGTCCCCTCCGTGCATATCCATGTGATCTTCATGTAGAGGGTTGCGAGTGGAACTACCGTATGTGTGTATGTGGGACACGAATCCGCGATCGCGGATCAGTTTCTGGGGTTTATTCTCTTCCCCATATTCACCGAAGGCGGGCTATTTGTGTGAACCGACTTCTTCGATCCTTCCCTGGCCATATCAAGGAATGATAGCTTGATAGGCTCCCTCTCGAAATGAAGAAGGCCCGAGGAGCCCTTACTAGTGCCAGATTGTCGTCAGCAATCCTGCACCGATGTCAAGCTTCGGGCACTCCTGGCATTATATATATGTACATCTAGTACATATGCTGCGTAAGAATACCCTGTCTGTCTTCTTTAACTCCTCTCTCCGGCCTCTGTTGTATGGCCACAGATCGGCTCGGCTCCCTCATTCTTCCTGATACAACTTCCGCAACTTTAGGACGCGTAATCTCCTGAAGATCATTTGCATACTCTTTGGGTGAAATTCACTCGCGAGAGTTCGGTTCTCAATCTAACCGCGACAAGAAAGAATGAACTATGCCTCTGACTGATGCGGTGCAGGCTTCCGGTTCGAGATGCATGTTGTCATACCACAAGGGGATATCCTCTCTACCGCAGGGTTTCGCCAGACCTTTTTTTACTCCTTTCTAGAATGTGGAAGGAGGTTATGCCTTGGATATTAGAGGCTGCTAAGGCCAGAACCTGCGAATGCACAGGCAAAGACACAAATGTGCATGTGATGTGCATGTGCAACGGCGATGCAAGAGTTTAGTTTTCTTCTATATTGCAGTTGAAAAAGATGTTTAGTTAGCTGGAATCATGGTATATTGTCGTTCAAAGTTGTCCAGTGGTTCAATGGTGTTTCTGTGGAAAGCCAAAGGTGGGAGGGAGTCAAACAGGATTCCCTCACGCTCCTCAATTCTCATGTATTTAGTACAACTTGTTCACTAATCAGCAGGCGGATGGATAATTGTAGTCTTCACACTGCTTGAAATGCCTTGAGGAGATTCCAAAACTTCTTACGGAGTCAACACATCAATCCCCTCCGGCCACAGTGCGTGCCCGCGCGCAGACCAATTCCCCGCATCGTCATGTCTCGGTCGAGATCCGCATCGCCCAGTTCCGGACAGACTCTCCGACAACGATATCAAACAGCACTCCACCGGTTCACCACATCTCCAGAGCGCTTTGAAGTCCTGGACACAATCGCTTCACCCTTAAATGCCACCTGTCCCCCGCCGCACACACTCTACGTCCTAGACTCCTCGTTCAACCCGCCTACCCGCGCTCACTTCCGCATCGCAAAATCCGCCCTCCTGGCCCACCACCACCGCAACAACAATGACATCTCGACGGTCAGGCTTCTCCTCCTCCTGGCAACCCAAAATGCCGATAAGCCCTCAAAACCGGCACCCTTTGAAGATCGACTGGCCATGATGAACCTGTTCGCCAGGGACCTGCAAGACGCAATCGCCTCTGATACATCCACCGCTCCCACACATGATAGTCACAATGGCGGTGGTGACGATGGTGTCCCCTCTCGCACAGTTCCACCAATAGACATTGGCGTCACCAAGCTGCCCTACTTCACTGACAAAGCCGTCGCTATATCTTCATCTGGAGCGTACCCGGCCGATCTAGAACAGGTGCATCTTACGGGCTATGATACTCTGGTTCGGATCTTTGACCCAAAGTATTACCCGCCCCAGCACACTCTGGGGCCACTGGCTCCGTTTCTCGAGCGGCATCGCTTGCGGGTGACGTTGAGGCCGGATGATGGGTGGAGTGACAAGAACAAGCAAGGGAGGTTCCTAGTTGAGTTGGCTGGTGGTGCGATGGATAAGATTGGTGGGAGGAGGGAGTGGGCACAAAGGATCGAGGTTGTGGAGGGGAGAAAAGAGGGAGAGGAAGCTGTTAGTTCGACGAAAGCAAGGCAAGCGTCTGGGAAAGGGAATGAGGAGGCGCTGGGGAATTTGGTCACGGAGAGAGTGAGAGATTGGGTGCTGATGGAAAGATTGTATAAAGACGGGTAGGAGACATTGCCTGTTTGGACAAAATGAAGATAGAAACAGATTGACAGTCAATATTCGTACATACATGCATATATAGTAGAATTAAGTAACATCTCTGATAATCTCTTTGAATGCCCCTGATGCTCCTGCATGCGATGCCTCCCAAAGTTGTGTTTATTTCATAAACCCGGTAGACCGCAAAACGCCATGTCCAAAAAAAAAGACAAACTTGATAGAGACGAAACAAATCCAGCTCGATCAATTCCTGCTCAAAGTCCATTACCGTCGTCCCCTTCGCTCCTTTTCCCAGAGATATATACCATCCCTCCACTGACCAGGTTCATCAACCCCACGCCCATCGCGGCCCCTCTTACCGCACCCCTCACAGTCCATTTATTCCGCAACGACTGTTTTCTGCGCCCCGCGAGAAGAAGATATAATCCGGACCAAGCCGCACTGATGCCTGCTGCATCCTCCTTGTAGCCGAGTAGATTGATGTAGCTCGTGAAGAGTAGAGCAGGCGGGAATATCATGGGAAGTGGTTGGAAGGGGCGCATATGCAGCGCTGTTACGAACGTTGCGAGAAGAGTAGGCGAGAAGGACGATTCTATGGAAGTGCGATTGAAGCCATTGGTTAGTTAGAGCTAAATACAAACCAAGCCTTGGGTGTGAGAAGTTCAGGATTGTCACTGGTCTAGTAAGCGTACCTCCCCATGCACGAACATAATGGGTTAATGGTTTTTTTGCCTGTTGTGTTTCTGGGCCAGCAGACGCCCCAGTTGAATTCGCGGTAGGCATCTCTTCGGCTATGAAATATAACTATTGCTCACGATCTGATCTGTCGTGCAGAAAAACAGCCAGTCTAGACGAAACTTAAGTGATTGACAAGTAAGCAGGTTGCCAAAGGCCCTGTACATGTGTTCTCAACGAATTGGGACTCTTGTTGACATTAGAAAGAGCTTCAAATTCTTTCCGTTCAATATATCTCCCTTCTCGCCCAGCGGCATTCCCAATTTCCAAGCTTCCTTCAGCCATGATGACGATGGTTCACCGCTCCGTTTGGCCCAATCAGAACGCCATCTTGCTGAGGGTCGTGAGTTCGATCCCGCACAAATGCACGTTGGGACAATTCAACTTGCTCTTGAGGTCAAAGGCCTATCTCCCCCATATTCGGGTTGAATATATTAATCAGATATACAAATTCCAAGCAGCCAAAAGCTGTTCTTACATTCGCGGTGGTTCCCGTTTTCTTCTTCTCAACTCTTTTTCGATTTAGAGGACAAAAACCACCCACTCACGTGACGGAACCACTGGCTGGTTTTCGATTCGTCAAAAAGCATCTCGAGAGAAAGAGGCCATCAAGTCAAAGTCCCGAACGGAGAAAACCCACTTCTCGTTTCTGTCGCTGTCGTATCATCGATCGTCTTTCTTTTCCCGCAGAGAAGGGGAGACTTGGGGCCTTTGGTTCATCCACAGCGGCATTTCTCTCATTTTTAGGATCAGGATCTCGACTTCCATCCGTCCTCAGTTACTCTCCCCCCCCCACCCGCCGCAGCCGTTCAACTTCTCGCTGAGCCCGCAGTCTGTTCCGGCAGAGAATGTCCTCAGCGTCAGCATCCGGCGCGGATGCAAAAGGTGGCGCGTCATCACGCTCCAGGGAACATAACCAGGGCAACCAGGAGCGCAAATACACTCTTGAGCAAAAGGCCGCGGTGATTCGAGTGCGGAGATGTTCGGCCACAGCGTTCTACGAGATTCTCTCAATCGAAAAGACAGCAACGGAGTCGGAGATCAAGAAGGCATATCGAAAGCTTAGTCTGTTAACGCATCCGGATAAAAATGGCTACGATGGGGCGGATGAAGCCTTCAAAAGTATGTGACACGCTTGTTCTTAATGTTTTGTTCAAATGCTCTAGATGCATATTTTCCGGAACAAATACTAATTCAAACTGCTTAGTGGTGTCGCGCGCTTTCCAGATACTTTCCGACGCGGATAAAAAGTCAAGTTATGACAAGTTTGGCGGAGATCCTGATAATAGATTCTCAGCCGCGGGTTCAGGGCCAACTTCATCTCCCTTCGGCGGGTTTGGCGGTTTTCCCCAGGGACGAACGCATATGTACGAAGACGAGATATCGCCTGAAGAGCTGTTCAACCGGTTTTTCGGAGGCGGAGGTGGCTTTGGACCGTTTGGTATGTATCCCCTCACTGGGTGTTTCTGGGACCCAACTTTCGCTAACCAAAGTAACTATTCAGGCGGAGGAGGTATGTTCGATACTGGTCCATCATTTGTGTTCAATCTGGGAGGCGGGCCGGGACTTCGTGTTCACCAATTCGGAGGCCCTCGGCCGCGGAGAAGGCCGCGCGAAGCGAACCAGCAGTCCGAAACACCTCCTGGTGGGCTCTCATCTCTGAGGCAATTACTCCCTCTTCTCGTCTTACTCCTCTTTCCGCTTCTCTCCTCTCTTTTCTCCGGCTCGACTCCCTCCATCCCTTCCGTACGATTCAATTCCCCCGCCCCACCGAATACTCTACACAGAACGACCCCGAAACTGAAACTAAACTACTACCTCAATCCGGTTGAGGTCGAAGACTACAGTGCACGCAAACTCCGCCAGCTCGATCAGAAAGTGGAAGTGAATTACGTGTCGAATTTACGGTATGAATGCGAAAACGAAATTCGGACAAGGGACCGGATGGTACAGGACGCTCAAGGCTGGTTTTTCCCGGACGAGGAGAAGATGAAACAAGCCCGGAAGCTAGAGCTTCGAAGTTGCAAAAAACTGGAGAATCTCAACTTTTGATTCGAACGTTGTGATATCATTGTCGTATCCTCCGCTTTTACTCGCACGGGGATTGCCCCAATCCCCAACTTCGTATGAGTAGACATTATGTTTATGTGAGGCTCTAGGCGTTTCTGTGCATGGCCTTTTCTCTTCTTTTAGCATATTAATACGCCTATGGTTTTGATTTCTCTTTTTTTCAGAGCGACAAATTTATTTTTCGTGTATATATTTATTGCATCCCTTTGGATGTCGCAGGCGTTTGGTTCTTGGGGTGAATCGCTTAGAGCAACGCAGGTCATTTCTCCATTTTCCCTTGTTTTAGAAATAAAAAAGATATCCTATCCATTTTGAAATAAATACATAGGATGAGTCCAAGCTATTGATCCCCAGATTACAGAAGAAGAAGACCGACATATCATGATCACATGGGTTGTTGTTGATGTAGTTAAGTCGATGAGAGCGGAATGCATGTTCATCCCGGGAAAGCTTAGTTAATCAGACCTTCGCCCTCAACTTCCTCCAGGCTGCTTCTAGTGACTGGTTCCTTTAACAGTGAAAGCTGAACTGGACTTTTTAGACTGTGATGACTTCTTGAGAACATATAGCAGAGCCGAGCTCACTTATGCTGCCCATCCCGCGAAAATGGACGACCCTGTTGATATAGAAAAGGTGTGGAACATTCCCAGCAACGCAAAAGACGGGCAACTGACGACATCACCGCATCGCTGCTCTTTGTTCTCCATCCTCCAAGCTAATCTGACCTGAGCTCTCTCTTAGGCCCGGAGCAAACGCCTTGCGAAGCTTGACGTTCAACGACCAGACTCACCATCGTCAACGCCGCAGGAAGGTGGAGTACCACAAGCTGGAAACAGTCCTCAACCTACCCCGCCAGAGCCCTCTAACTCTTCTCTCCCACGCCCCGGAGCTCCTCAGATCAATATTTCGCGCTCATCACAAGGAAACATGAGTCCATCCGGCGATGGAGCTCCACCGATCCGAGTCAATAAGAGTGCGGCGCAGCAGAGGCCGGAAGAGACACTGGAAGCGTTTGAAGACCGTACGCTGAGCGCCATTTTTAAAATTACGTTAAATGAGAAGCAAGGGCAAGATATCCATGGACAGAAACTTTCATACCTTCCGGGAGTACGCCAGGATCTGGAGGAGCAAGGGCAGCCGGTTCGAATGGGTATTGGAATCCTGGATCAAGCGCTCCTCGAGGCTGGATCGAATAACGACCGGCAGAAACCCTTGGAGTATTTGTTGCCGTGTTGGAAAAGGGTAATGAGGTTATACAGAGGCTTCAAGCAAACGAAGCCTGATGATCGGAAATACGAAGTGATCAAGGAGGCCCGGAGGTTGTGTTTGAGCTACTGTGTCTTCGCTGCTACAATGCCGGAGATGTTTGGGTAAGGGCGCTCACCTGGTTTTGTCGTACTGCTATGTGCCAGATGGGTATTAACGAGCTTGTCAGACTCAACGCGCCGATCTCATCGCCCCTCAAGCCTCACCTCCTGAAGGAACCAGATTGCGATCTGGGCTTGTGCCATGATTTCTTGTCGGAGGTTATACAACGCGCCGAAGAGGACGACACTATTATCCCAGCGTTTGTCAATGCGGTGGAGGAGATGAGTCGCGATCTTTCGGTTATGTCGTTCAACGATGACTATAAACCATATTTGATGGTATGCTTGCGGTTTTCACTCGCAACTGACCTGTCGGAAGTTAACCGATGGTAGGCATTCCGAAACCTCGTCAGGTTTTCCCCTCTAGCGGCCGCGATCACTGAATCCCCTATGTTTAATTTGAACGTAGGTGCGGATAAGTTTGAAACAGCGACGCTTTTAGGGCCATGGTTCAGACTATCCCCGTTGCAGAAAGAGATAACAATGTCTTACTTCTCGAGTCCGAAAACAAAAGACCAGGCCTCCATCGTCAGCGCACAACAAGCCATGCGAATGACCCAGCAACTGCATAGTTCAGATCTCCTTGACATTGTCAATCATCTTGTCAGGGCATCCAAAGCCGCAAGGGAGCATGTCTTGGACTGGTTTGCAGCATCTGTTAACATCAACCACAAGCGTAGGGCCATACAAGTGAATCCAGAAGAAGTTTCTTCTGATGGTTTCATGTTCAACATCACAACTTGTCTTGATCAGCTGTGTGAACCATTCATGGATGCAGCATTCACTAAAGTATGCCATTCTCTAACTGTGGATGCTCAACACTAATTTGTTCAGATTGATAGGATTGATCCAAATTATCTCAAGAGAAATCCACGGGTGCATATTAAAGACGAAACTAAAATGAATGCTGATCAAAAGGCTTCTGACGAATTCTATACCGACACCGTGGAAGGCGAGTCGAATTTTATCAGCGAAGTTTTCTTCTTGACAGTTGCTGCTCACCATTACGGCAGCGAGTCTTTAACTACTTTGATGGATCAGCTTGAAAAAGACTTGCGTCATATGCAAACCCAGCTCGATAAGTTTGAACGCGAAAGGCCGAAATGGTCTGCAAACCCCGTGCAGGCCAGAATGTTTGAACAGGCCTTGAAGAAGTACAAGGATAGATTGGATCTTGGCCTTGCACTTAAATACAGCTTGCAAGGCATTTTACTGGATGAGCTCTGGCAAGCCCGATCAATGCAGTTCATGAGATATGTGATCGTCTGGATGTTAAAAGTTGTTTCTGGCCGCAATTTTCCCAAAGAGCCACTCGAGTTGCCGCTTCCCGCGACCGAACCTGAAGCTTTTAAGTGTCTTCCGGAATACTTCTTGGACGATGTCGTGAGCAATTTCAAATTCATCATATTCCATATGCCCCAGATCGTCACTTCGACACAAGGTGATGAGTTGATCACGCTCTGTGTCACTTTCTTGCATTGCTCAGAATACATTAAAAACCCGTATCTCAAGGCAGGATTAATTACGATCTTATTTTGTGGGACTTGGCCTCGACCGAACGGAGCCACAGGTGTCCTAGTTGATCTTTTAAATTCCATGCCGTTTGCTAATAAGCACCTTCTTCACGCCCTGTTGAAGTTTTATATAGAAGCTGAATTCACGGGTACCCATACACAGTTTTTCGATAAATTTAATATCCGATTGGAAATTTTCCAGATCATCAAATGCATTTGGCCAAACACTATATACAGGGGTCAGTTGTCGAACGAGGCACGAAAGAACTCAGATTTTTTCGTTCGGTTCGTGAACCTGCTCCTGAACGACGTCACATTTGTGCTGGATGAATCACTTACGGCCTTTTTAACAATTCACGATACGCAAGTTGAACTGAGGCAGCACGGAGATTCAATGGAAGAAAATATTCGCCAGGAAAAAGAAGAACAACTGGCGGCGGCCCAGAGCAAAGCGAAAGGCTACATGCAGCTGACTAACGAAACCGTGACAATGTTGAAATTATTCACGGAGGCACTGGCTGATTCGTTTACAATGCCGGAAATTGTGCAGCGGCTGGCAGATATGTTGAATTACAATTTGGATGCGATGGTCGGCCCCAAGAGCGCGAATTTGCGTGTGGATAATTTGGCGTCGTACAACTTCAACCCCAGAGCATTACTGAGTGAGATCGTTGATGTGTATCTAAACTTGATGCGGAAGGATAACTTCATTCTCGCCGTGGCACGAGATGGACGATCCTATAAGCCAGCGAATTTTGACAAGGCTGCGGAGATTCTCAAGAAATGGGCCTTGAAACCACAGGATGATTTGATCATGTGGGAGAAACTGAAGGCCAGAGTCAAGGAGGCGAAAGAGGCAGATGAGCAGGCCGAAGAAGACTTGGGAGAGGTCCCTGATGAGTTCCTTGGTTTGTTTCCGCATCACTCAATTCTGGGATTCAAAAGGATAAATTACTAACGCGTGCTGCTCTAGATCCGCTGATGTATACATTAATGGAAGACCCTGTGAAGCTGCCCAGCTCTAAAATTTCCCTTGATCGCTCCACCATCCGGTCACATCTCCTTAGCGATCCTAACGATCCTTTCAATCGAGTTCCCCTCAAGATCGAAGACGTTATCCCAGGTAAGACTGATTGTCAAAGGGGACTTTCTGCTGATTGAGAGAAAATAACTTCTTGGCTGACTATTTTGATATCTCAGATACGGAATTGAAGGCGAAAATCGAAGCTTTCAAAACCGAGCGAAAAGCAACAAAGCTGGCCGTAATGAAAGACGCGGCACAGGATCAGGATAGTATGGATACAACTCCGGGATAGTCGTTGGTTGATAACCTATTTTCCTTTAACATGGCTTGCTGGTTTGCTATGCCCTCATTTGATAGATTGGGTGCTTTAAAATTCGTGGGTGGTCTTGGACGCCGTATGTCTTCCTATCGTTAGTGAACAATGCAAACATTCAGTACAAGAACTGAACAGTCTTCCAAATTGTGTCATGAGATAGTGAATTAAAGTGGAATCGAAGAGATGCTCTTCTCACCATCACCCAATGTTGGATGACGTAAGCCTTCTTCCTGTTCCTCTCTCTTGCTTGGTTTCAACAAATCTCCCAAGGCATTCCATTCCGTCCTCTCTCCAACGTAGCCGTTCTGAGAAGCTCTCAATTGGGCAATTTGGGCTGCTGTAACTACAAGAGCCATGGCCATGCTTTCCACTTGGTTTCACTCTCTGCCTCCGCTCCCTGAATTCTTCCCACCCACGCCAAAGGCATACTCTGTCCTCCTCTCCCTATTTCAGTACTTTCCAATAGTAAGTCGTTCTTCGCTGCCAGCCTGAAGTCAAAAAAAAAAGATGGCCAAATCATATAGGAAACAAAAAAGAAGTTTAACACTCTTCCTAGATAACAATAGTCCAATGGCTGCTGCCCTTCCATCCGCAAGGCAGAACCTCCCTGCCGACCTCCCTCCTAAACTTCCCCGGCCGCTACGCTTGGTGCTTCATGGAGAGCATCGGCGCCATAAACATGTCCTACATCCTCTACACACACTTCCACTCCATCCCCAATCTCCTCTCCACAATGCCAACCTGGAATAAACTCCTCGCGGCCCTCTACATCCTCCACTACGTCAACCGAGCCTTCATAACGCCCTTGTTTCTAGCACCCAGCATGTCACCCATCCACCTGATCATCATCCTCATGGCGGCTGCGTATAACTACTTCAATTCAAGCTGTCTCGCCGGCTGGCTCCTAGGTTACGGCCTACCCGTCAGCGCCTCTGGCGAACAAATCACACCCAGCACCACCACTCCCGCTAACAATCATCCCCCATGGCTTCCCTACGCCCCGTATATCGGTATTGCGCTCTACTTCATAGGCATGTACGGCAACATCCACTCCGAAAACACCCTCTTCCGGCTCCGCAGAGAAGAAGCCCATCGGCAACATAAACAACAACAGCAGCAGAAATCGTTGGGAATTCAGAAGAAGAAATCCATATATGACAAAGTCTACGTCATTCCGCCGCCTACGGGCATGTTCCACTCCATTCTTTTTCCGCACTACGTTTTGGAATGGCTCGAGTGGCTTGGTTTCCTGTTCATTGCCTTTGCTGTTGCTTCGCCAACATCTTCTACCGTAGTGAACAAGACACCGTATATTCCCCTAGCTTCGTACTACATGCCATTGGCCAAGCTATTTTTGCAAAAATGGAATTTACCATTTCCGTTTCCAGCGATTGTGTTTTTGGTGAACACTGTGTTGACTACAGGGGCAAGGGCGGCTTGGGGAAGGAAGTGGTATGCCGAGCGATTTGGGGAGAAGGCCGTTGCTGGGAGAGGAGGCTTCGTTCCGTATTTTAAGTGGCTGTGAGGCCAGTCTAATCTCTGCCCAATTCACCTTGGCCGTTGATCATAATGGCTAGAAGATGTCGAATGATTATTTAACGCAGCTTCTTCGCTGGCCATAAGATAATTAATTATTGACAAGAGAAGCCGGCATCACGGCATTATTTAGAACCGAGCAAGAAACATAAAATTCAGAACCTGGTAATAGGAAATAAAAGAAGACCAGATGCCGTCATAAATCACCAACGCCGATGTTGAGATCGTGGGTATTCTTTTTGCTTTTACCTTGCCATCCGTCATGATAAAACCCCGGCTATGCATGCATGTTGAAACATTCCCCTTTTTTTGCCTGGACTGCCATCATGTTAAAATGAAGTCATTATCATCACGTACAAATGGCAACCGTCTTAGCGGACCACGAGAGAAAAAAAATTATTAATAAATTTATTTGGAGTACTTTTGGCGGAAGAACTTGGCAGCATTCACCATGTTGGTGAGGGCAGCCTTGGTCTCAGCCCACTGTCTGGTCTTCAGACCGCAGTCAGGATCGATCCAGAGTTGATCTGGTTGGAGATACTGAAGCATCTCCTCAATGCGATCCTTAATCTCTTGCTCGCTTGGGACACGAGGAGAGTGGATGTCGTAAACGCCAGGACCAATGTGGCGAGGATATTTCTCGTCAACGAAGACCTTGAGCAATTTGGCGTCACTCTTGCTGTTTTCGATACTGAGAACATCAGCGTCAAGAGCAGCGATGGCATGGAAGAAGTCCTGGAATTCGGAGTAGCAGAAGTGAGAGTGGATCTGGGTGTTGTCCTTGACGCCAGAGGTAGCGAGACGGAAAGCCTTGACCGCCCACTTGAGATAGTCCTCACGGGCCTTGCCGGATCTAAGTGGTAGACCCTCACGAAGAGCGGGCTCATCAACTTGGATGACATAGATGCCAGCAGATTCCAGGTCGACGACTTCGTCGCGAAGGGCGAGAGCGAGTTGTTGGGCCTGGACAGATTGGTGGACATCGTCACGGGGGAAAGACCAACGCAAGCAAGTAATTGGGCCAGTAAGCATGCCCTTCATTGGCTTCTTGGAAATTGAAGCAGCGTACTTGGACTCTTTGACGGTCATTGGTGCGGGACGGGATATATCACCGACGATGATTGGGGGTCGAACACAACGAGAACCGTAACTCTGGACCCAGGCGTGTGTGGTGAAGACATAACCAGTCAGTCTCTCACCGAAATATTGGACCATGTCGTTGCGCTCGGGCTCGCCATGGACGAAGACATCAAGATCCAATTCCTCCTGGATCTTGACAACATCCTGAATCTCTTTTTCGATGAATTGTTCATATTGTTGCGAGGTGATTTCACCCTTGGTGAATTTATTTCTCTGGACACGGATTTCGGAAGTTTGAGGGAAGGAACCGATGGTGGTAGTAGGGAACATTGGGAGGTTAAGGTGCTTTTGTTGCTGGCTGATACGCTCTGGGAATGGAGACTGGCGGTTGTGCATCTCTTCAGTCACGGCAGCCTGTCTCTCTTTGACTTTTGGATCGTTGGTACGCTTGGATGAAGCACGGGCCTGAATGGATTTGGCATTGGCTTCGAGTTGTTCCCGAACGGCGGCAGGGCCCTCGGTGACTGCCTTGGCAATGATAGCCAGTTCGGTGGCCTTCTCAACAGCAAAACTGAACCAATCACGAACCTCAGAATCAAGGTTTTTCTCGTTCTCAAGGGTGTGAGGAGTGTGGAGAAGAGAACTGGAACTGGCAACGATGACCCGATCCTTGCCTAGTTTCTGAATGGCAAGCTCGACGATTTCAATGGCTCTCTTAAAGTTGGTCTTCCAGATGTTACGACCGTCCACAACACCGGCAGACAAAGTCTGTTTGGGTCCGAGGGCTCCGATAACGGTCTCGAGCTGTTCAGGGTTGCGAACGAGATCGACATGGATGGCAGAGAGGTTTTGAAGGTGGGAGAGAACATCGATGTTGTGAGCGATGTCTCCGAAATAAGTGGCCAAGACAAGACGAGGAGCCTTGTCACCAAGACCACCGAGTTTCTCATAAACGGGTTTGAATGCAGCCTTTGCCTTGGCGGCAAGATCAAAGACAAGAACTGGCTCATCAATCTGGACAGACTCAGCACCAGCCTCCTTGAGCTGGATCAAAAGCTGTTCATAGAGAGGCAAGAGTTTCTCAACGAGAGAAATAGGCTCAACAGACTGGCCACGGTCGGCTTTGGCAAGGACAAGGAATGAAACAGGACCCAAGATGACTGGACGAGTATTGATGCCAGCCTCCTTTGCCTCTTTAAACTCAACGACAGGCTTGGGATTGGAGGAGAGCTTGAATTCCTGATTGTCCTGGAGAGTTGGCTTGACATAATGGTAGTTGGAGTCAAACCATTTCACCATTTCCTAAATAAAAGGGTTTTAGTAATGTATGACAACGAAGAAAGAAGGCCCGAACGTACCAGACTGGGAACATCAACCGCGGGCTCGCCGTCCTTGGCGGGTTTTTGCAGACCACGCCCCATGGCAAAGTATTCATCGAGTGTGTCCAGTCCATATTTTGAATATCTCTCAGGGATGACCTAATTAGGAACAAGTAAAGCTTAGCAGTGGTTCTGAGGGTGCAAAGAAGAAGAGAAAAAAAAAAAAGGAATCGAGAGGAATAAGTTAGCCATACACCAAAGAGCTGAATGTGATCTAGGACTTGGTCGTAGAAAGCAAAGTCATTGCTTGGAATGAGATCAACGCCAGCCTTCTTTTGAATCTGCCAGTGCTCTAATCTCAAGCGCTTGCCCTCTTTCAAGAGATCGTCACGGGAGATCTTGCCTCCCCAGTATGCTTCAGTGGCCTTCTTAAGGTCACGTAGGCGGCCCATACGAGGGAAACCGAGAATAGAGCTGAATGCATCTGTCAGTCCAGTGCCCTTCAAGAGCGAAGCCAGCAAGCGATATGAGTCAAACTTACGATTGAACCATCTTTGAAAACTTGGGTCAGAATATGTGAGGTTGGGTGGGAATGAGGGGTAGAGGGGTGAGATGGACCACAGAGATATCAAGACAAGAGAGATTGAACCACAATTCAAGTCAAGAAGAGGATATGGCAATTGATTTATACAAATCAATTGATGAGAGAGGGGAAGGGTGAAGAGAGAGAGAGAGTGGGTGGTAGTGAAGAAAAGAAGAAGAGGAGGAGGGAAGAGGGGGAGAAAGAAAGAGAAGAAAAAAGAGAGAAGAATATTTTCCTGGGGGGATGGAGGGGCCGGACAAAATCGCAATCGAACGGAGGGGCAGCCGTTCGGTGGGTTGGGACGCTCCGACAGAAAAAGAGCGAACCGCCGTATCGCTGCGTATCGGAGCATTTCAGGCGGTTAGTCAGCCCGCAGTAACTCCGACCCGAGTTGCCGTCCTCTGATTGGTCCCGGAGGAGACCACAGGGGATAAATCACGCAATACGGGGGGTAACAGTCGTTACCTTCTTGTAACTATGTCTGTACGCTGCAGCAAAAGCACAATGATTGTTTCAGCAAACAGGACAAGCAAAAAAGAGCAAATTCCCACTCTAAGACCTGAACAGTTTTGCTTACTGGTTAGTTAACCAGTTGTTCATAATGCTTGATTGTGTGGCTAGTAACTTGCAAATATAACTTACTCTGTTGGATTGCTATTATGCTCACACTTCAACCCTCCCTGGCTTTGTTGGTATATATATGCAACTACACACAGCAGAGAGGGAAAAGCACACACATGGCCCAAAGTGCGCAGTTGTGCCTTCTAGATTTGAAGACACCCAGTTCCTGCCAGTTTCAGTGCACTTCCCATCCGTTGCTGCCCCAGCAAAACAAACCAAAAAAAACATGCTTCCTGTTTCTGACCAAGCCAGGTCCTCTGGCTGCATTGATGGTCTCTTCTCTTGCAATGCATTGATATTTTGCGCAACTATGTGCTTGTCAGCATTCCCACCAGTTGGATGTGATATTTGAATTTACTTGCAATTCCCTGCACTTTGTTTGACCCCAACGGGGAAAATGGTTCTTCTTCCTTGTCCCCGACTCCAGCGAGAAGCCCGTGCGGATGAGACACCACAGGTGCAGCGACATGACAGCAATGTCTCCCATGGAGTCTCCTCAGAAGCCTCGGAGGATCCAAACCTGGACATACATGCCCTTGAGATTATCTTTGGCCAGTCGGACATCATTGTAACCCCTTCAGCGGCGACACCTCCGACGGACAGCGTGTTGACTGACCCAAACCACACAAAAAAGAACAGGAGGATTAGTCTGTCGCGCATTTCAAGCAAACTGCGCGAGAAGTTTTCGCGTGAATCTCGGCTTACAAAAAAGCCTTCAGTACATCCGGATACACCCGTTGAAATGGAGCCGTCCCTTGCAGAACCCGGCAGCTCGAGCAAGGCAGTGGTTACTTCGACAGATATCCTGGCAAGTATAGCTGCAAGCGACGGTGGGTATGATAGCGATGCCTGTAACATCCTAACTCCGCAGATTGTTGCACATCCAGCGGCTGGTCGGCCTGGTGCAGGCTCAAAACCAATTCGGGATCTCATTCCCACCGAGCGAGAACTATCTCAAGCATCAATACAAATGGGCTACGATGGTACTGCCCTGGATTCATCTGATCCTGCAGTGTCATCAACTGCTGTTGCATCTTCCGAAGACGATTGTATGTCGAGGTACTCTGGGCGGATTCTGCGGTCTATGGATGACGACAGCGAGTTCGAAGTAAGCAGCGATAGGCCAAGCCGTATCCAGTATAACCTGCATGAACCCGAGGTAGACCTTGAAACGCCTCGATATGCCGACCATACCCCCACTCGAAAATCGAAATTTGCAAAAAGGGGCGACGATCACGCTTCTCTCAGGGCCGTAAAACCGTCGTGGCCTCTGGTGAATGTCGAGATGAGACTCGATGCGGCCGGTGTGAAGAAGGATTTATCCAGCGGTCCAGAATCCAGAAGAACATTAAGTTTGTCAGTATATTCCGACCAGGACTCTCAAGATATTGGTTCGTCACCAAGTCATCAGGATGATCATCCAGTCAAAGGCGCACAAGACAGATTGAGATTCCGGATTTCTCCTTTCGACAACGACCCGGGCCTAATACAATTATCTGGGAAATCTTGCGCAGACAAGTATTCAGTTCAGATTTCAGATTTGCTAGAAGGAAACCAAATAATGAGGGACCCATGCCAAACAAAACTGTGCGTCTCCAAAATTCGCTCAACTGGACCGAATCTTCGGACTGAAGAAAGCCTTCGGTCACGGCGAAGGTCCTCCTCGAATCTCGTTCAGAGTCGGTTCATCGAGAATCTCGAGGAAGTTCTCGTCAACGATTCCAACGACACTAATACCGATGGAATACGGATAGAAACCAGAAAAACTAGCCAAGGTTGGTTGTCAGGGGGGAAAAGGCTCGGCTACAATTACGACTTCGTGCCAAACGGCAAACCCCTCTCACTCCAGACTCAAGAGGAGCCAGTTCATCAAACTGGCATGGTCAATTCTCTAGCAGCCACGAAAGTCAGTCCTGATGACGAAGACAGTCCAACAAAACAAACCGAGCAAGATGATAGCACGATTAAGCTTCCCAAACCGGCCTGTTACGACGATCTGGACCGTCCGAGCAAGAGGACTAGTAGGCTGCTTCCACGCCTTAACATCTTCGCTAAGAGCAAAAGGCGGCATTTATCCAGTAGTGAATCTGCCCTGACTGATGCAATGTTAGCTGAAGCGCGAAGTTCGAATACGCACGCGCACAAATATGGCGGTAATGACGACGGGGATACCACTCATGATAGCAAAACTAGGCAGCTTTTCAGAAAATGGAAAAGACGTTCCATGTCTGACAACACTGGTTGTCGTTCCCCACCATGCAAATCACCGAAAGATCAAAGAGTAGTTTTCGTGGCACAAACCGCAGAAGAAACGTCAGCATATAACACCGAAGCCGGCTTCTCCGAGAAGTTGCAGGTTGAGATGGAGGCCATGGATGCAGGTTCGGTTACCAATGTGTGTAGCCGTGGCCCATCGTCCAGTGGATTCCCAGTTACTCCCGGGGGATTGAACTCTGCCGAAGCGTGGTCAAAGATATACGAAAACTGCGTCGAGAGCCCTGCTGTTGAGGACGAGCTCGGGTCAACCAGCTCAGGAGGGTCCAACTGTGCACAGTACGCTCGGACAATATACGAAGATTGTGTGGGTTCAGTAAGCTCGGGGGCATCGACCCACGCACAGTATGCGCAAACTGCTGGTCAGTCACTAGAAAAGACTATTAGCTCAGATAGTGCGGACTTGCGCGGATCGACGCTCCAGTTTAAAGAGGCACAACTTGCTGCGGAGACCACGGCCCGAGAAGGCCTTTTGAGGATGGTGGATAGTGCATGGAATGGAGTGTGATATTCCCGATGTTCAAGAGTTACGTAAACCTTCACGCGTCAAGAATAGGGCTGCGTACGTAGACGTGGGCCAAACGTCGGGCAAAATGTACATACTTGACAAAGAGTCGAGATGGTTGCAAGTTTGAGAGGTATCAAGTAATCATTATCATTCGGGTATATAGATACACTTTGTATCGACAGAGTCGGGAGGGAATTCCTTTCCTGCTGGGTCCAGATAGACAAACACTCTAAAATTACCTCTTTTGCTTTTTGACACTCTTCTCACTGACAGCGCTGAGAACGCTTGCACTGCGTTTGTGTGATAGACCCGCTGGGGCCTTTGTGGAAACAGCACCTGGGCCACGCGTTAACTTGGCTTCTTCTTGTTGCTTTTCACCCTTGATCTCCACAGAATTGATCCCATCCGCAGCGCTCGTAGCTCTCTCATGTTCTCCAACTAAAGTCTCTCCGCCTTCAGCATCCTGGGTCTCATCATCTTGCCGCTCCTTTCTTTCTCTCTCCTCCTTGGCGGCTTCTAAGATCCGAATTTCCGCCTCAACCTTTTCTGCATACTTCCTCACGTCAAGCAGGATATTCACCGACTGGATCAGCTTTTCGAACTCCTTGCAGACTTTTTCTGTTGGCATGAACAAGCGTGGTGGAATATCCAGCTCCGTGAGCGCAGCAGCGATCTTCTGGGCCTGGACATTTGATTTCGCTTGTGTGAGCTTTTGGGCCTTGTCGTTGCGAAATTGGACACCGGAGGTGAGGCGTTCGTGATGGGCTACACCGTACTTGGCTTCTTCGGAGGGTGTGAGGGTTCGGATTGTGGGTTGTTGGGCGGCTGCAGCTGCCGCACCGCCTTTTTTGGTGGCTGGTTGGGATGCAGTGGCTGCCGCTGGGGTTTCCGGCCGGCTCTCGCGGGCGCTCTGGGAGCCGCTTTGAGCACCAGCTGCCTGGCCTCCTGGGCTGGGAGCAGCTGGATCCGGGCCGAGGAGTGAGCGGCGTTTCTTATTTTTGTCCGCTTGCAGGAGGGATTGTAAGAGTTGCGCTAGGCCGTGGCTAGACTGGTACATAGTTGTGTTGCCGGTGCTGATGGGTGCTTCGAGACGAGCATAGAGCTCTTTGCGTTCTTCGATGAAGCTTTGCTCGTTTGCAACGATTCTTTTCAATTCTTCGAGCAGTAATCCTTCTTCTTGGACTTCGTCCTTATTTCGATCAAATTGTACAATGGCCAGCTCCTTGCGCTGTCTCTCGCGCTCAGGGTTGAACTTCATCATTGTTTCGTAGAGGCTGAATTCTGTTTGTGACATCTCGGAAAGAGGGCGTTCGACCGCCAACATTTTCCCAGCGACCGTGTAATATCGCGATTTCATCTCTTCCATCGTCCTTTTCTTAGACGGCGCTACCAGCGCTGTTGTATTCCCTTCCGACTTGGGAGCCTTTAGCTGGTAATCATAGCGATCTGCGATTATAACCCATCTCAAATCGAATTCTTTAACAAGATCCATGAGATAATCCGTTTCTTCACGACTCCAAAAGTCACTCTGAAAGTGTTTGTCATATTCCTCGTCTGTATATGTCCTTGGTACCTGCGGCTTGACATTATATTTAGCAAAACGGTAGTCTTCCTCTGCTCTCGTTTCTGGCTGTATCGTCTGATCGTTAACGTCGTTAGGCTCTGCGGTTGTAGATCCGCCGAAAGGTGCTAGGTTTTTAGGGGGGACCTTTCTTTGCCAGTGGCTCAAGGCGAGGTCGTCGGATCTAGCAGCGTTGGTAAATGGTGAGATTTCCCTATCCACGAGACATCGTCAGCACAAATGGTTCCAGGCGATCTTTTGTTGTGTATTTCTATGTGACGGTCAAACATACCACGGCCTCACTTTAAGCTTGCTTGTCCATTTTCTGCGTCCCTTGTATTTATTCTCTGTGAGGGCGATCGGAGGGGCCTTGTCTCCCAGCAAAGCAAAGAGTTCTCTGTTGTAACCTTCTGTGAGATAGTTAGAATCTCAAATCACTATACAGTCGCGGCGGTGAGGCTTCTTACCAGGCCGTTTGGGTTCAGCAACCTTTTGCTTTTTGGCTGGTCGGGGCTGGCTCTCCTGTGGCAGATCCAGCATATCACGAATGTCCGCGGCCGCCATCGTTGCGATAACGGGAATTTCTCCCCCACGGTACTCCTAAAGAAGGTTGGTACAAGGTCGGGGCACGATAGCCGTCACAAATCCGGTAGAAAGTAATGATGAACCGAGTGCAGAAAAAAGGGAAGATATCGATGGATGCTGGGATGCTCAACAGCGTCCAGGAAAGAGAGATTTGAACGCCTCCCGAACCCAAAGGCTCGCCAAAACGTGATTGGCTGGGGCGCCAATACCAGAACTGGTCAATCGATCAAACAAGACACAATTCCCCTTTAAACAAAACACGCCTGGCTCTTCGTCGCTCCGCAACCAACGCCAGCTATCTAATTTGAGGGGCAATCTTTGCTACATACTTGTTCTGTTGGTCCTGGGCGCAGACGTACTTGTATCCAGATCAATGGCGTTGTCAAGGTTGCGGCCATCATGGCTGTCGACAATCTTCACTCTCGCAACCATTCTCATGCTGTCCACGCCTTCACACGCAATCTACTTTTACATATTCGGCAATGAACCCAAGTGTTTCTATGAGGAACTACCGCAGGGAACACTAGTCGTTGGTGAGTGATTTCGTGCTGCAAAAACCATGCTCGCCATTCCGGTCCACCGGCCAGCTCTGTCTCGCGTGCTTCTGGCTAAACAAGCATAATCAGGTACATACAACGCCGAGTCCTACAACGACAAGACCGGTGGCTACACCCCTGACCACGACCTGAGTATCACTATCACCGTCGAAGAGACGTTCGATAATGATCACCGTGTTGTTTCCCAAAAAGGCAAAGACAAGGGCAAATTTACATTCTCCGCCGCCGACGCTGGACAGCACAGGGTCTGCTTCACTCCTGAACATGGTGGTGGTGGATGGTTCTCTACCGGCGGAGCTGTGAAATTGACAATTGACATTGCGACCGGCGAATCGAGCAAATTAGAAAGTGAGGACAAGGGAAAAATGGAAGATATGGCCCAGCGAGTGCAGACTCTCAATGCTCGGCTTCAGGATATCCGTCGTGAACAGGTTTTCCAGAGAGTGAGTTGGTCCCCGTTCTTCCTTCAAGACACTTGCATTTTGGGAATGTTGGCGAGATTATTAGCTACGGATCTCTGGACGATCAAATGTCAATGCTAACCGTTAACTTTGCGCAGGAACGAGAAGCGCTCTTCCGCGATCAATCCGAAGCCACCAACTCTCGCGTTGTCCGCTGGACATTGATCCAGCTCGCGGTCCTCTCCGCAACTTGCGTCTGGCAATTGTCCCATCTTCGATCTTTCTTCATCAAACAAAAACTTACGTGACCTGGACGATGGATACGATGTAACGGTTCTTTTTCTCTCCGGTTGTCTTGTTATATAGCCTAATTGAGTGAGGGTGGTGCCTGCTGCTTGTTAAGGGATAGCGAAAGAAATAGAGTCGGTTTCTTTTTTCCTTTGAGTCTTTTTTCTTATCCATTCCGTCATAAAGCTTCTGAAATGTATGTCAAAAGGCTCTGCTACCCCATAGTTATCTCGATCACCTATCCTTGGACCTTTTTGGTGAATTTGCATTTCTCCATCTTAAACTGGACCGCAGCAAATTGAAAACATGCACTCCTAAGGTATACTAAAAGTACAACCAAAGATAAATGTATTCCTCAATCATCCCTTAGAAAAAGAGCCTGGCATCAAGTAACAATTAGAGCAATGCTAGAACACCAAAGTATGCTTCAATAAAACCATGTCCACCCTTTCCAATAGCCTATTTAGTTGCGTTCAAAAGAAGGATACCCCCTAAGCAATGCAACCAGGTGGTCGATGGCTGTGAGTAGGCACGTGAGGCACCAAGTAAGACGATGGTGCTTAGTTTCCTAGAACCAAGACTTGTTTTGTATAAGCCAGAAGCATTCACAGGACGTCACCAAAGGAAAGAATGCAGCCACTGCTATTCTGCAAACCTATCAAAGTCTGCATATCCTTCCATTTGAGTACAACCTAGACGAGATGATGAAACATAAACGTTGTTCCATGGGCATTGGACTTTTGTTGCCGGATGGATAAGGGTTCAGCACAACCCTTTCCTTGCCTCCAAAGCTGATTGGCGTGTTGAGATTTGTATCAGCCGGCTCAAAGGGGAGCTTGCTTGCGCTCCGAGAAAAGTAGATATCCGCTTGGCCGCAGTTCGACACTTTCGCTTTGACGTAGGGCCCAATTTTCGTTTCATTTAATAGGAAAATGGCCTCTTGATTGATTCCAGCGGTTCAGAGCCTATCCCGGGGAGCAACTATTCGATATGAGGTTTATCTGGTTCGGACCCCATGCTGTTGCAAATATTTTCGTCCATTTCGTCAAAATCGCCTTCTAATTCACCGGTTTTAAGAAAGCTTGCATAGTCTCTAGAGCTGAGCGTGGAACGGTAGCGGTATCTTCTCTCCCTAAGCATTTCGCAACTGAGCTCTTGTTGATAAGGACTAGGTTTTCGAGGAACCAAACCATCCCCTGTGAGTCTCTGAACTTTTGGATTGGTTAGGTTGATATACTCAACGGTCCGCCGTCGAAGAACTGTGGTTGAGCTCTGTTCTTGCTCATCAGTGTCCAAAATCCGCAAGCCGTGACAATGTGAGGCATCAGAGGAATCATGTGCATGCTGAGAGCGAAGTTTCCTATGGTAGTGCATTATTTTTGCACGCAGCTTGCGGTAAGATTCTTTGGGAGTAGGTTTTTGCTGATCTTTCTTCGCTTGCCCGAACTGTTGGATAGCTGCTTCAATTCTAGTTTCAAGTTCTGCAGCTGAACTGGTTGATGTGAAGTGGCTAACTTGCATACCAATGATTTCTGGTTGTGACGACACCAGACCTGGGGCAGCTTGTGAACTTGGTCGGGAAATGACACGCTCTTGCAAATAGGCCATATCTTAGGCCAAAATGGCAAAGAGAAGGGGATCAAACGGGGATCAACAAAATTGAAGTTTGACCAACAAGCAAATGAGCTGTTTATGGGGCAGGTCAGTTTGCCAAATCAAGGAGGGCAATTGGAGAGCTGGTAAGACACTCAGGAGCAGCCAATGGGGATAAACTGGGATACTAATAACAAGATGGCAAAGACAAAAGAGAGCTTATTGAGCGTGTGGAAATGAAAGACACACGAAAAGATAAGCACAAGCAAGAACGGAATGAATTTAAAAGCAAAGCACCGGTCAACTAACACACTCTGAGCCAAAGCGGAAAACACGTTTTTCTTCTTCACATGGGTGGGTGGTGGCCTTAACTTGGTCCATATTCATAACCTTCATTGTTAAGGATTTCACATCTTCACCTCCACCAAGGCTACAATTGGCGCAATCGAGCTTTATGGACGAGGAGACCCAAAGCTGCCTCGACACGCAGGAGTATCACGCATGTAACTAAGAAGCAGGTGCTTACAAGTCTCGCGTCTTCCCCTGAGGACCATATGTTAGAACTGAATATGCGATTGTAAAATCGAAATTCCTTTCATTTCTGGTCATAGATAATTGAAGGTTTAACTACCGCTTAGCTTCCACAGACTCTAGGTAGTCTGAATCAATCGGATCATACGGCATTTTCTAGGATTCAGGTACTAGTAGCAGCACAGAGAGTACTTCATCTGTATGAATGAAGTTACCCTTGCGTCGCCAGCGGGATCGAAACTGAGAGGAAGATAGCAAACCAAAGCAGTTTGCACCCCTGGATATAGCGGGTATTATGAAAGCAGAGTATAGCTCAACGCCAATTTCCTGGAAATGCATACAGGCGGAATGGAAAATCCCCTGGATCATTCAACCGGAAATAAAATTGCGTATGCCACATTTAGGCCTTGGGTATTGGCCTAATACCACAGGCGAGGTAGGCTAGTCATAGATTGCCCATGCAATCAGCCCTGATAGACTATTCCAGACACGCTCCTCAACGTTGCTATTCTAAGAGTTGTTTGCGAAGACGTAGTTTGATTCAAACCTTGGTGGCCGGAGGTTGGAAAAGGAACGCGGGAGAATGATAGTCCGAAATATCTGGGACCAGAAATAATCCATCATCGACCATTTCAAACCTTTTGTTGCGGAATTCGGGTAGTTAACTAGTTATCGAGTAAGATATCAATTAGTTACCGTTCTTCAGCTCGGCAACTTCAGTCAAGTTCATGTATACCAGTGGCAGTGTTCCTAATGTAAGTGAAGTAGTAGAGTGCATCCTTATGTAGTTATGTATTTAAACCCTCCTTGCTGCCAGTCTCTGTGTCTGGATCTTTGCGAAGTCCTAATACCTCGTCTGGTGTTCGGAAAGCAGCTTCGGAGCTGATTAGATAACTAACTAACTATGGGGGAGCCTTCGTCCCGGCCGAGGTACGGAGGAGTGGTCAATTCAACACCAACTACGGAGTAGTTACGGGTAAGTTACATGCTCATCGAGGGGCTTATTATTATAAAGTGGGCACTGGGGCGCGGAACGAGCAGGTAGTTTTATTCATATATCCAGCTGAGGAGCATGCACTCCTGTCCATAATCCAATCATTCTGCAATAGTTATAGAGTGACCCTTAAATCTGCCATTCATTAACTACCATTGAAAATCCTCCGATTAACTATATCATCCATTACCAGCAATGCCATACTCTCTCAAAGGACGAAACGTCCTCATTACTGGCGGTTCACGGTGAGGGACCCACCCCGCAGTTTACACAACGATTATAAGGAGCGTCTCGCTGATATCGAGTCGCTTTGCTATATATCAGAGGCCTGGGAGCTGCGGTAGCTGAAAGATTCGCTGCAGAGGGGTCAAACGTAGCTATCAACTATGTTTCTGCCGAGGACCGGGCTACAGCGCTCGCAGCGCAGCTCCAGCAGAACCATAAGATCAAAGCAATCACTCTACAAGCGGTATGCTAGTCTCTTATATTAAACTCGATAAGATGATGACTGGAGACAATATATAAGTCTTTTGAATCTAAGCTCTTTTCCCGTCGCTGACACAGACGATCCCAGGATGTTGGTTCTCGCGCAGACTGCGAGAATCTAGTGAAGCAAACCATTGAACAATTGGGTGGACTGGACATCATAATCTCCAATGCCGTAAGGTGCCCGCTCTATCTCCCAAGGAGTCCCGCTAACGAATGGAGCACAGGGTTGGACTAAGATGTCCAATTTTGCTGATCTTGATGCATTGACCGATGACGACTGGGACAAGGTACGTTAATGCATCTCAAAGGCATCGAGCTCTGTCGCATACAGAACTTTTGCTCACGGCAGCTTAATAGTGCTGGACAACCAACGTGAAAGCAAATCTGCATCTCTTCCGAGCCGCAAAGCCTACTCTAGAGGCTAATCCGGATGGCGGTGCATTGATTATAACCTCTTCCACAGCGGTAAGGCTCTACACCATATCGCAATACCTCCTGAATACCCCAATTGATTCTCTGAAATCAGGGTATAACACCCGGCGGTAGCAGTATGGCGTATTCTGTGAGCAAAGCAGCGGGTAAGCACACTACTGGCATGTCAAGTCCACTCCAATTAGCTTACAATTATGCTAGGCTTGCACTTGATGAAAGCGCTGGCTAGCACGCAAAGTCCCAAAATCCGTGTCAACGCCGTCCTTCCCGGACTCCTTCTCACGGAATGGGTAAGATCCGTCAGATTCCTTCAATTTTCTCGCATTAACTTCAGATTAGGGACAACGGTTCCCAAAGGAGGCTGTGTCGATGTATGAAGCAAGAGCACCTTTAAAACACGTTGTAAGTGAAGTAAGGTTAAAGCAACGTATATTTTTCGCTCACCGGAATGACAGCCCTCCGTTGATGATTGTGCCGATGTATTCATCACACTTGCAAAGAATGCGTCCATGACAGGGCAGCAGATCCAAGTCGGTGAGTAGTTCCAGAGCCCAAATGCAAAATTGTCATGCTCATAAGAGGTTGCAGACTCTGGATACGTGATCAGATAGTTGCACGCAGGTGAGGACGCCGACAACCGGTATTTGATGATGCCTTTGTTTGGAAATTAACAAAAATGCAGTGAGCCAGCTGTTTTGTCTTGTATGTCACAAGATACTGCATTTTTCATCATTGAAGTGGCGCATAGAATTTAGATATCATTTTATCATAGGGTAATCTGATATCAGCCAGTGGCTGGATAGCCTTAGCTTTGAGGGCAGCGGCATAGGCTCCCTTGATTTTATCACCTTCCACCTTTATATGATTGATTTTGACCAACTTCCTGTCACTCGTAAGGACGTATAATGGCCGATCCTTGTCCGGCACAGGAGACTCTTCTAACATCGCAAAGGGTAGTCCTGGTTCCATTGCAGATATGAATTCCGCAACTGTGCCCGACTGGGTAGTCTCCATATCCATCAAGATAATTCTCTTCCGTACCGGAGAACCAGCGAGCCCTGAGCTTTCAGATACGGCAGCATAGTTCCACAATGACCCTAGGACTTTGTGATGTCGGCGTATTCGATCCCACGTCCACGAGGACCATTCGATATGACGGTCTTCTGGACGAATCTTTGCGGCATGTCTAAGGCCATTTTGCGAAGGGACCGTAGACTTGAAGGACGGTTCTAATGGCGGGACAAACAGGCGTTTCTGAACTCCATTCACAAGCATATCGGCACCTTTTTCCGCTGCGATTCTCACGAGCTCCTGCACGTCGCACGATTCAGGATCTGGTATGTCAAATTTGGTCTGATCCAGTATCAAGCCATGGTCGAACTTGGATTCATGGAGAGTCTGCAAGGTAATCCCAGTTGTTCTCTCTCCAGCAAGGAGCGTATGGTGAATCGGAGCAGGGCCGCGGAAACTGCGAGTAGCACATTGTCAGAGCGCGATGTATCAATTGTCAAGGAATTGAAACTTACTGGGGGAGCAAAGAAGGGTGAATATTCAGCCCACCGTATTTGGCGGCTCCTAGGATTCGCGGAGGAATGAACAGGCCAAATGAAACTGCCACGATCAGGTTGCATGGGCCCTGATCAGGTTGGGGCGGCTATTCACAACGCGGTTAGGGGAGCCAGAAATAGTAGTTGACATGTCGCCCGCTTCTTACTATCCATCCAGTAAATGTGTCTATTTCGTGCACGGGAAGCAAAAGGTTCTCTGCGACCGCCTTGATTGGAACTAGAATCGCCGGTCAGTATTTGATGAGAGCGCGAGATTTTCTCTCAGGGGGGAGATAATGACCTTCACGAATCTTCTTCAACCCTCGACCCACACGTTTTCCAGGTCGACAAACAACATCTATAGAAGCAATTGTATCCGGAGACTTGCTTTGTTCGGCGTGGAGAGCTTTCAATGAGGCAATACTGATCTCATCAGATCCGCAAAACAGTATCCTTAGAGGCTCGCATAGTCTTGTTGAAAGGCGTCGGAAACGCAACGGCGTCCTGCAAAACAAAGCTGACCGTCCCGCGCTGAAGCAACGGGAACTTCGAACGAACATCATCCTGCAGCGCAGCAATTGTCCGACCTTTCCAGAAAAGCTTCCCCTGGGAACCGAGTCTAGGATTTGGGCGCATCAAATTAACTTCTCTTAGCTGTGAGCTGTTTGCTCTGTTTGAAAGTGATGCAATCAACCCAAAGCTTCGATCGGAAATCGGCCCAAAAGATCTCATCGGTTGTCAGCGAGGGGTATGTATTTATGGATTGAAGCCGCATCAATCTAAAAACATCGGGATGCCGATATAGCAAACTACAAGGCAACATGCCATGCCTCCAAATGAATATGCTTCAGTGGTCCCTGCCCATCCTGCCTTTCTTGCTATCTACAACCCCTCTCTAGGGACGACGGATGAAACGCTGTATAACCAGATCGTCTACTACTATTCGAAATCAAGTCGCTCAAGGACATCTAGGAAGGGACAAGTGAGCAGTGGCAATGCGGGCGACGAAACAAAACAAGAAGATGAAAATGAAAGATTGCGCCAGATAGGCCTGGCCCAGGGTATGGTGAGCTTTGCCAAGTGGGTATTGAAATCATTCATTGTAACTTGTCAGTCTGGACATCAAGTACTAAAGTCTTCTACTAGAACCTTTTCGAATGGAGATCCAGTAGATACCGTGGAGACTGAAAAATCTCGCATCATTTTGCGTGAACTTGAGCCAAACTGGTGGATACTTGCGGTAAGCTGTCTGAACCAGTTCTTTTGCAACCGGCACGTCCTGATCCTTTCCTGATTGCAGCACATCGATCTCACCCGCTTAACTTCCGAGCTTCCCGCTTCCGCGAGGCCATCATCGCCGTCGGATTCAACGCCGTCTCTATCAGTCGAATATTCATCCCGTGAAGTTTCCGCGCCGTACCTCCTTCTACAGCAGCTACTCAAAGCTCAGTCTATATTTCTGCTACACCATGCCCCGTCGCTCGAGTCGCTTTACAAGAGCTTGGCTAGAGAAACGTTCTGTAGGATTCTAGATCGATTTTGGACGAGATTTGTCTTGAACTGGGATGTACTGCTCCATGGAAACCCCGCTGTAGACATATTCAATGGCATAAAGCTTGCCGGAGGAGGGGAACTGGGTATCGGTGTGGGAGAAGAGGAATGGGGGAGCGGAGAGCGGGAGGTCTTGGAGGGGTTTATATCCAGAACAGATGGCTTGGTTGATATGGTACTCGCGCGTTTTGGGGACCCTGAATCAGCGAATGAAGGCGAAAATCTAGTCGAAAAGAAGGCGGACAACATTGACAGATTATCCAACGAGAATCTCTGGCTTGGCCGCGGAACATACCCTGGTTCGTCGGATGGCGTTGTGTTCTCAGGCACTGGCAATATTGCTCCGTCTTCTCTCGTAAGTGTGTCACAGTGGATGGAGTGGATATATCGAGATGGCGAGGGTGCATATGGCATAAAGGATGATCCGAGGGCACACAGACGCCGCAAAAAGAGAAGAAATCTCTCGTCAATATCCAGTGTACGTGGACCTGCTTCCGGGACAGTCTCGCACGTTCGCTCGAATTCTGTTCCCGGAAACCGGAAACCAGGTCGGAGCCTATCGCCTGGCATACCACCCCCTCTCGTTCTTCGCCCTAACCGGGTGCGAACGACAAATGAGCCTGTCGATCCTAATCACGGGGGAGGGAAATCTCCCACCGGAAAGTCTGACTCTCCCGCCTTTGGCACTGATGCGTTTATGAAATTGATTACCCTTGGTTATGGCTCGGCGTGGGGCGGGTCGAGCGGTCTACCAGCCCATCGCAGAGTGAATCTATTGCGATTTGGTATGGGCGACACCTCTGACAGGGACATTTCTCCGTCGGATACTAGTTCGGCAGAACGATACGGACTACAACCTAAGCTGGATGAATCTCCAGGGAGGTTTATCATCGGTCTACGCAATAATATTGAAAACGAAGATTCAAGCTCCGATGAGCGCGAAGGACCCAACGAATCTCGGAACAATAAAGATGAAACAGAAGATAAAGGCACTAGAATATCTTCGCGGACCCTGAATCTCGATGTCCTTGAGAATGGATCGAATGTCTCGAAGACGCTCCGCGTTGTAGTATATCTAGTAGGACAATTCCCGTGCCATTTTTGTCCTTCGCTTCCGCTGACGAATGCCATTTTAGTATCAACCGTTTATGTTTACTTTCTTTTTCGATCCGGACACTCCATCTCTGTCGTCTGCGTCGTTTTATCGCAGTGTCCACCATCAACTGGGGCCGCTGCAAAAGCCTCTTCTGTCCTCCACGTGTCCCTCCAATGCGGCCCAACGTCTCTCACATTGCAGCTTATATCACGGTTCCAAGGGAAACGATGCTTGTCAGCAACCCATATACGATGTCGTTTCCGACCCATCAAACCGCACAGTCCGGGCATCTCTTCCAGGCATTCCCGAACCGGGCAGCTTGACAACGTGGAGCCGGCTCGATGCCCTGAATGTCCACAGCCAAATCATCAACATATACAATGAAACCAGATTCCGGCATTCAGAAGTTGAGCGCACGTGCAAAACAAATCGCGGTTGGTGGGTGCTCTGGATGAGGTTGAGAGAGGGCTCCAGCCGTCCTCGCTCTCGCGACGTTGATGATTCAGGGATGGATGAAGCAAGGGAATCAGAACTCTACTCTTCGGAGATTGTTCCGAAAGAAGCCTTTTTAGTTCGCAGGACCAGCGACTACGTCGCTCCAGCACAGGGGGCGAGTAAGGGGATATTCCGGAATTTCACTGGCGGCTCAGGAGTTGCCCAAGGCAGTTGGATTGCGCCTGGGAAGCTTGCAGAGGGAATTGGACTTGATGCCAGAAAGTATATAGAGGCGCTGCTGAGCTTGAATCGATAGTTGAGCTGGTGTTTTTTTTTTTGGCTGTGTTTGTTTGCCAAGGAGTGATTACGATTCAGGTCCGGATGGATTTACGCTAGGAAGGGGGATGAATGTTAAAATGTCGCTGGAGGCCATCAGGATTTAGGAGGGAATATGATGAGTGGGATATAAAGTTGGGATATATTGCTGTTAAGCTGCCAGTCTGGAGCTGCTTTTTGATACCGAAGCTCTATGAATGCGGAGATCACTCTTAACCAGCGGGTAACTATCACACTGCGATACAGCTTAACGACATGAATCCACTCAACAACATCCAAAGTACCCAAAATGAAGCTCGCTGTATTTCTTTCTGAGCTTCCAATCTGTTCCCCCTCAATAGCCATGGGGTAACTAGCGGAAGCAGCGGATGGACATGTAGCTTTCGCACGAACGAATCGGATACCGAAGGCAAAAGAACCAATTGGTTATTTGCAAGGGGGGGGAGGGAGGAGGAGGAAAATGTCAGTCCAACCAACTAGTTTAACAAATACCTACTCCGTACAAACCCTCCTGTTATCCTCCTCTACCCGACGAATCAGCATATTTTTGGTCATTATTGTTGTTTTGTCTGTCTCTTCTCACGGCGGAAATGGTTGAGTCAAACGTGTTGTACCCGACCCATTGCCTATATCAAGTTATCGTGCAATCTGGCACGCACCGGGGGACGGGAATGGGTAATAGTTTACTTTGTTGCTCCGTACATACATGGGGTTTGATGGTATCTTGTTTGCACATTTAGAACGGAAAAGAAAAGTCCAAAGGGGGTGCTGGAATACTACACGGTATATCCGGCGGAGTTAGTTGACTACATACCCCCTACTCCGTACATAACTAACTACCTCCCCCTCTCTCTTTCTCCCTTTCATTGAAGGAACAAGAAGGTTTTGTGCTGGCAAGCCATGATCTACGGTGGCTTCCGCCCAGAAAACTAGTTAGTTAACCTAGTTGCCCTGAATGAAAGACATCGCATGAAAGATGAAGATTTTGTAGTCGTAGTACAAGACTTTTAGCTCTGGAACTCGAGGCGATCGAAGAGGTTGTACCTAGTGAGATGACCTGTGCAGCTTCAAGTTAGATAGACGAAAATGATAGCCTGTTAGATCGTATTTTGTTGTTCACTTGAGATCCAAATTAGTTAGGCTATCAACAAGCGGAAAAACCGAGTAAATAAAAGAAGGAAAACAACTAACATCAAGCTCACTCGCTGGTTAACTAGTAAGTTACCATCGATTGAAAGCAGATGAAAAAGGCAGTTAAACACACAATCCTCCAACTTCACTTCATGGGGCTTCGTATTTTTTAGTTACTCAACATTTTTCGTGTCTGTAGTTAGTCGACAGGCGATTTTGAGAAGTACCAACAACCACTCAAGCAATCCTCCCCGCCTCACAAAGCACAAAAGCTCTATGAGCTTGGGTTTGCTATTAAGACAACGCCCTGCAAACCGAGCATGGATGAAACTGCAACATTTTTCATGCTGAGCGACAAATAAGAAAGCAGAGTTCGTATTTTTTCGTCGCTTCTGATAGGCACACGCGCCGAACCCAAGCGAAAGGGGGAAGGAGGAAAATCGATCAAAAAAAAAAAAAAAATGCTTGGTGACATGGCAGCATAGATTCCTGGTCAACTACAGGGCGTTGCGTGTGCTGGTTCGTTGTCTTTTTTTCGGCTCGGGTTCCAATTGCCCCAAATTGCTTGACTAAATATGTCTGATGTGGTTTTTTTTTCCTTTAATATTTTATCCTCTGTTCTGTTTTGATATGGGCGTTTCGAGGGAAGCGCCCTTGCGCCCTGTTTTTGAAATCTTTGGTTAGGACTGTGTTTGGAGTCTATGCAGATGTTTTGGCAAACAAAACCTCTTTCTTTCTCTTTATAATTATTTTTCTTAATTTATCATTCGCGACTTCTGCCGGATTGATCAGCGCTTCCTAAAAAGGAACGGGAAACGGAAAGAGAAAACTCGTGGCTTCTCCCGGATTAAGGCTGACCAGCCCCAAGTTCATCCCTGCGCCCTTCCCCAGGGGGCCCAGCAGCAGTAGCAAAGCAGCAAGCAGAACCTGAAGCTTGACCTCTCTTTCGCTCTCTCTCTCTCTCTCTCTCTCAGGCCAGAGGTATGTATTCCGTACTCCGTACATTACCCGTGATTTCCCTGCTGTACTAGGGTCTATCTTGCGAATTCAACCGGTGCACTTTGCTCTCCGAGTCTCCCGTACGAAGGAAACAAAAAACCAAGCAAAGTCAGATCTTGGACCTTTTTTTCATTGGTGATTGTTCCTGGGAAAACGGGTTGTGCAAAATAGAAAAAAATAAAAAGAAATGATTTATGTCTTTCTCTTTCGGTTGGAGTCCCATGGTATCACTCAATTCCTTTGCTCTTCTGTGCTGTTGCTCCTCCTCCTCCTCCTCCTCTTCTCCTCCCCGTCCGTATGATACCATGCTTCTGCCTTGCAGGGTGCCCAGAGCTTTTCGGCTTTGCCTTAGAACCCTGCCACTGAATCAATAGTGTTGACCTGCCACGCGGAAGGGAGGGGTAAAGACTGAGAGAGAGAAAAAAAAAGCCACGAGGGGGAAAGAAAAGGGAAAGAATTAATATCCCTGGTCGTTTCTGGTGATTTATAATTGGTATTGAATGGAATCTGAACTTTTTTTGCGCATTATTTTTCCCCCTTCTGGCCTCGTCAAGGCTTCCAGAACCTCGACGTACGTCAGGGTGGATGCAGGAACAGAAGGACGACGGGAATCTGGACCGTCTCTTCCTTTGCAACGTAACAAGGAGTAGTTCAAAAAGAGAAAAGAAAAGCAAAGAAGAAAAAAAAAAGAGCCAAGCGGTGGGACAGGTTCCGGTAACTGGCGTGGAGAAACGAGAATGTACTCCGTATAATCCATAGTTAAGTAGCTACCCGCAGCGCAACGGAGTTGACGGGCGAAAAGGAGGGGGAGAGGGAGAGGGAGAGAAAAAGCACGAGATTCGCTGGTAGTAACGAACTAAACGAGACCATATCCGTTATTCTTTTTAAAGAATCTTTTTAGAGACGAAGAAGACTGCGAATGGGAATAAAGAGAATGTCTCCATCCACTGCCAGTCAAACCGCGGTCAGTCTCGAAGGGGCTAAACCCTCTTACCATGGTTCTAGTCTTCTAGACAAGGAGAGAAAAGGGGAAAAAAAAAAAAAAATACGGCCGCGGGGTGGCTTTTATCCTTACTTTTCGCCTCAAGGAAAGAAAGGGCAGCAGTACATATACCTACAGACCGGTCCTGATCAACGTCCCATTGTCAGCATGCAATGCAATGTACATTACACACTCCACAGCTCCGGTGAGTTTCGAAGGGCAGAGAGATGGGTTTTGTTTGACAATCTGTCCGCGCTGGAGCATTCAACGTCAGGAGCTGTGTTCACCCGTCTCCCAACGGGGCAAAAAAAGAGAAAAAAAAAAAGAAGCAGAGAAAGAGAGCCCGAATAGTCAGTTTAATTGTGGGGATAGCGGGTTTCTTTTTTTCTTTTCTTGGGGAGGTCTTTTTCTTCTTCTTCTTCTTCTTCTTCCCTTCTTCATCCCTGTTTGCCTTTTCGTCATTCTTCTTCTTCTGGTTCTTGATGTGGAACTCCCTCCCCCTCTGGCCCTGGGACGGGCGGCGTTGGAACGCAAATAAAAAGCAGAGGGAGGGAGAGAGAGAGGCGTAAAAGAAATAAAATAAAGAAAGATAAAACAAAAAGATAAAAAAAGAATCCGAAACGGGGCAATTATCGATCCCTTCTATAAAAAAAAATTAAGATAAAATAAAATAATCGTCGGATCTCCCTTCTCTTCACACGAACCATCTTCACTTCTTCATCTTCCAGGCAACGAACATATCATTCTAGAAGCCCAGGAATCTCCAACGGTTAACTCGAAGTTAGCCCAGAAAAAGGCGTTTGCTTGGGTCTTGCTGGAAAGCCTTGTAAGTGGTTGCTTTCTCCTCAACTTTTTTCCTGCATTTGCTTTCCGTCTCTTCTAAGTTCTCCCTCTGCCATCTCTCTCTGCCTCTCCCTCCCTCTCTCTCGCCAATCATCACGTCACCGCCCAAAGAAATAGTTATAGTTACCCGCAAGCACCGACCATCTTCACATTCCCTGTTGCCCGACATCTTGGCCTTTTCTTTTCCTTTCTTTTTTTTTCTTCCAGGGGGGAGGGATTGGTGGGTGGAAGGGAAGTTGGTTTTGGCGGTGCGTTCCCGGGGGCTGGGCTTTACCTAACTGGACTGGATTGGACTTACACTTGGACTTGGACTGGGGGGTGTGTGTGGGAAGGACAAGCGACGAGAGGCAGCTTTTACGAACCTGTTGCTATTATAACAAGTCAACTATCGCATTCGAAATCAACCGTCCTGCCCTCGTCCGTCCGTCCCATCACCACATCGCATTCCAGTCCAACAAGAAGACAAAAGCCTGGGCTGGTTGTTCCCCTTGCACCACCACCACCACCACCCCCTCCCCCAACACCCTCCCCAACCCAACTGGAATCCTCTAACTAGTCAACTTGCCCCCCCCCCCCCCCCCCCTCT
>LJPK01000828.1:160308-218915 GCA_001430945.1 Amauroascus niger | reverse complement strand
CCCCCATCTTGTTTGTCGCCTGCCGACGCTTCCCCGGCCCAGTCACTTCTTTCCCAGTCACTTCTGCTCTGTTGTCCCTTTTAGATCCCCCTTAAGCTCGCTGCCTCCTTGTTTCATCAAGATATCAATTCTTTACGTGGACGGACTTCCATTCTCCACGGGTGAGAATAGAGGGAGAGAGACAACGTTATAGACGATTTGCTTATAGTGTGCAACCAAGCATTCGCTAACCTATATCCATTGTCTACGACCATCCAGATAACGCAGCACTCTCTTACAACTTCTTTAAACGAGGGTAACCTGCTGTGTTGTTTATCCTTCCTTCCAATTTCAACCGAAGACGGGACGCTCGTACGATTATGACTTGACTGGTAGCTCAATTCAACCGAGAGAAAGAAGAAGAGACGGACAGAGATAGGAGAGGGAGGGAGAGTGAGAGAGAGAGTGTGTGTGTGTGTGTGAGAGAGAGTGAAACAGGGGAGAGAAGAAAGGAAACAAAGAGAAAGAGGGAAAAGCACGCGCTAGAAGAAGATCTGACGATAAAACATCTCGAGACTTCAACAAGACGCTTGTTTTTCTTGGGGCGAAGAAGAGAGAGAGAGAGAGGGCCCAATCCCACGTTCACTCGACTCGCAGCCCCGTCTTTACGCGTGCCAGCCCCCTTGTTTTGGGCTTCCCTTCGCTGCCGTTCCATTTGGCGCCACGTATGACCGCTTTTTTAGTCCCGCACACTAAAAAAGAGCTCTTTTCGCGCTTCACTGACATCACCACACAATCCCTCCCCTGGGAGTTGTCTCCCCTTCCCAGCAGATAAAACACCCGCCGTCGATGCCCTGTGCGCGCCCAGCTCTCAATTGACTCTTCTCTCGCTGTGTCAAAACAACAAGCTTGAAATTTAAAAAAGGAAAACGCCGAAACCGAAACCACTCCCTTATACTACCCTTTGTACGACGCCAAAAAAAAAATATCGCACATCGAACCCTGACATGCTGCGCTTATCACATTTCTTTGAACCCAATAGACACGACGAGGCTGAGTTCAAGATGGAACAACCTTCACAGCACTCCTGCGCGTCGAATCTGGTCCCTCCCGAGTCACCGTTGTCCACCATCTCTTCCACTCCCGGCTCGCCCGTTGCATCCTTATTCTCGGCGAAGACGCATACCAGATTCCCCAGCTCTGTATCGTCGCTGACCTCGTCCCCGGTCATCGGAGTCTCTGCAGACCCATGCCCGCCAACTATACTAGAAGGAGTCCAGGAAGAACCATTGGAACCAGATTACGATATGGTGGACGATGACAATTACTTCCGTAAGTCTTTAAAAAAATCTTCTCCTCTTCAAACGGTGTTAACCTTTTTTTTTAATTCTATTAGCGGATTTCAACGATATCCACGCGTATGATCAGATTGACTACAACGGACGGGTCTCTACTGAACACAACTACGACTTGTCTGACGAACTTGATGATGTAACGAGATCGCCCAAGAAACGGAGACCTGACAGCAGTTCATTTCGCGGAATTTCGCGCATCAGCAGCCGAATCTCCTCAATCTCTTCTAGATGGAAACAAAGGCAGGTTTCAGATACCGCCGCCGCTCTCGAAAAGTACGACGAATCACTAAGGTCGCGAGCCAATTCTGCCACCTCTGCTCTTGCAAACCCTCTGGCCAGTTCCTTCTCTGCCAGACAGAGCCAGATCTCCAACTCCCCAGCGAGAACTATCCTCGAAGAGAGCCTGCACGAAGCTGGCGTCGCGTCACTGGACATCGACAAAGCAAACCGGGATGCTGTTATGGACCGTGAACCGCAAGCAACCACTCCTCTCCTCCCGCCGGTGATGATGATGGATTTACCCAGCCCGGAGAACGAAGAATTGATCCAGTCACCCTTGCAATCACCCACCGTCGCTGAGACCACAAACACTGCATTTCCGGATTCTCCCATAGAGGTGCAACGTTCCAATGGGCTGCTCTCGCCGCCTCTATCTGCGCAGCCGTCCCTAACTTCCATCAGTCGACAAATGGCGTTCTCACGCACATATGGCACAGAAACACCCCCGATCACCATGTTGAACACAGAAGACGAATGGTCTTGCAAGCTTGGCCACGCGAATTTCGCTATCCATCCGAGACCCTACATCCCCGAAATCTGCACCTTGGCCGCATTTGAGGAACATCGCACCAATTGGACTCTTGCCCGCTGCAACTACGCGAAACACCTCGTCCGCACTGGTGAGCACTATGGTGTAACATCCAATATTTACCGTTCTACCGAGGAAAAATGGGAGTTTATCGACAGCCAATGGAGAGTGAATCATAATGTTGTGCTTGCCAACCTCACGGACCACAATGGCAATCCGCTCTCCCTCAGCAAGTCAAATGCTCACCCTGGAGAATCTGTCAAAATGCTTCCCTTTCTCGATAAAACCAAATTTCCAGATCTCGGCGATGAAGACATTGTTGGACCGATGACAGTTGCACCTGCTCAACCGCAACCGCCACCTCAGGCCAAATCGCTACGCAAAAGATCGCTCTTCAGATTCTTACAGGACCTATTTTCCTCGCGCGATGCGACTTGAAAAACCGAGCTATCCTTTTCAAACTTCAACCTCCTTCGGCACGCTCTTGTACAAGATATATTACCCCTTTGTAATTTATGACCCTTTTCTCCTATTTCAACTCGGAGTCATGTGTTTGTCCCTTTTTATGATATCACTTCACGATCTACGTTCCTTTTATGATACGCAATGATGAAACGACGCTCCTTTCCTATATTTTATTCATCATGTCATCTTACTGTTCTGTCGCTCCTTTGATATACACCTTATACCCTTGCATTTGGACAATTTTTATGGTTATGTTTGAAGGGTAGCTCTTTTCTTCTTATGCTCCCCTTTTCGATGATTCCATATAGATTTTCGGCCTGACACCGGTGCCACCACTCCTTACCTTTGTCCTTTGAGCCCGATTTAATTCCTATACCCTAAATTTCTACCATATTCTATGCCCGCGCCCCCCGGGGGAGGACCCATTATGCAGTGCATCGTTCTTAAATGGCCTACGATTCCTTTCTTCAACCAAAGAGAAGTCGTTTCGCCCACCCCTGTTTCAATTTCAATTTATACCTTTCATAGCAAGACCTGGCGGGCGGCTTATATGCGTCCAACCCATCCCAATGTGTATGATGTTATCCGAATATGCACCGGGGACAAAGTATCATGCTGGTCTGCGGCTTATATGCGTCCAACCCATCCCAATGTGTATGATGTTATCCGAATATGCACCGGGGACAAAGTATCATGCTGGTCTGCTCTTCCCCCCCCTTTTTTTTTTTTTTTGTTATTTAACCCCACCTTATGATTTCCCTTTGTTTTTGACATCCATGCCATGATTTCATATACGGTTTATGAGGGTGTGTATCAGATATATGGGAAAGGGGTGCATGGTTATTTTTTTTTTCCAAAATAAACAAAAAGGAAAAAGCTCCTAGAAAGTTTTCATGTGTACAACATTGTGGCATGGTTTTTATGTACTGAATGAGAAAAAAGAAGATAGAGTGTAACCAGTGATTTATTATAGAATAGAGAATACATGATGCGAATTTACATATTCTGCATACTTGAGAGATCTAATTGACAAACGTGTTCTTTGTTTCTGTATATAAATAGCTATCTTTTTGGGTGTTTCATCTCAGCTTTTTCTATATTACTTGCCATTTTGGTTATAGAACCGATTATCAAGACTGCCCAAAATATCTCTTCGTTTCCGGGCCGGCAAAAGACCATTCTGGATTCCAGTGTTGCTCACGCGTGAGTTGAGAAAACAGACTCAAAGGTGGTGTTGTCTACGCGCGTCTGAGCAACCATCCAATAGATCCGGAGTCCGTTGCGGAAGGAGAGGACAGGCACATATGCACACACACACACACGCGCGGAGAGACAGTAGAGAGAGAGAGAGAGAGCTCTCACACTTGAACCACCACCCCCTTCCCCACAAAGAAAACCGTAACACGGCATTTCCGGGGGGGACGTGTAGTAGCCTAAAAACTGCGCACGCAATTGGACGGGATTCCGACCCATTTTTTTTCCTTTTTTTTGCGTACTCGGCAATTCAATCGGGGGAAGGAAAAAACTAACTAGAGTCCGTCATAGCATTTTTTCTATTTCCCGGTCTTTTAAACAGATACCATAACCGATCACTGATCAGGACTGGAGGGGGAGGTTTTTCGTGCTACTAGAGCATGGAGTTCAACGTCATGATTTGTCGTGCTTTGTTGTTTTTACCTCCTTCTGGGTTTTTGGACGTGCTGCCTGGCAAAAGCCACAGATTTGTTCCCTCGCGAAAACGGGAAGCGGTGCTAAAGCTGCACTTTTCTTTCTTGCTTTTTTTTCTTCTTCTCTAAATCCAATGTTGCGCCCATAGCTCCCTGGCAGTCGGATCGCCTTCGAATTGGAACTTTATATGGATGATATCCTTGAAACCTTCGGAGATTTGCGGTTTCTGGAATCGTCGAGAGAAGTCTCGAAAGGCCACGTCTGGAAGAAATGTTCGCTTCTCGGGATTCAAGGATTCCTGTCCAGAGAGAGGGAGGTTAGCTTTGGAAGGTCTTTCCACATCATTTTTTTTTTTTCTCTTTGATCTTGTGTCATTGCAATTAGGAATGAAACACAAGGATTCTGTGCGTGGGAGGACGAGGGGTACAGGTGTGACCCACAAGGTTCGGGTTTGCAGCGCGAACAGCGTTGTTGTGTTTGCATATGCTGTCTGGAGTAGAAAGAGAGATGCAGCGAATCGGCACATTGTGCTCCTTTGCCAGTTTCACCCATTGGGCTCGTGTTTCAGGGTCTGCGTTTGTGTTGTCTGTTGTTTAAAACATGGGGGAGTCGGTTAACCACATTTTCTTATCTGGGGGTTAGCTCAAAGTCGGAGAGAAAGATCGTACCGACTGCCACGGAGTCTCCATCTTTCAAATATTCGCCTGCAACCTTTAAGCACTTGGGACGCTGATGCAGGCCATTTTGTAAGCATATAGACACGGTCGGATCATTATTCGCCCTGAGAACAGCCCGTACTGCATGTAGGACGGCATAAACGAGGATTGTACTTACAGATTTGAGGATATCTTGGTTCACCCGCTTGTACTTCAACGGTTCGAGATATTTCCAATAGAACGTCGACTTTCCCGCACCCGGACTCCCGCAGAATATTACGAGTTCTTGGCCATGAGATTCGGCAAATGGTAGAGGTGCTGAGTTATCAATTAGCGACAGTGACACCATCTCCATCTCGATGCATCCGATGATCTAAGTCAGAAACGGAGCTGACAAAAACCACTTACACTCTATACTCGTACCGCCTTTGATGAAGTTTTTTGGGTCGAACGCTTCGGCTGGTTGGTGCGGTTCCCCGAGAAAGAACTCCTCTGGGGTATAAAACTTTAAGCCAATGTTCGACGCAAAGTTGCTATGCATGGCTTAGCAAAACCCGTCACAACACATTGTCCCCTCGCAGCTCAGAATTGTCTTACCGATCCACGCAAGAATGATCTGAGGGACGTCCAGCGGCATCACCCACGAATATCGAGCCGTCCAAGTCGAGTGCGCCGACAACGTCCAATTCTTGATCGTCCAGCATCATCCTCCACATTCCCGCTCGGGGTTTTCGAAATTCGTCGTACTCCGTCGCAGCATATACGCTCAGCGGCACACCCAGGCTCTTCATTACCGACGAAACCTTGGTCTTGAAGATATACAAACTCTTGGATTCACCGAGAGCAGTCTTGCCAACCTTCTTGAGAAGAACTTTCTTCTGGTTCGTTATTATCACAATCTGATACCTGGACATATTTGAATTTTCCAGTTAGTTAGCTCTAAAACGGTCCCCCTCTGGCTGGCTGCAAAACCAGAAACCCCGTAGACTCACCCTTCCGAGTATAATTCTTTTATTCTCCCCGGCACGCTTTGATTCCACCACTTCCAGTCATGCTCATCCCGGGGAAATGTGTTTCCCGACTTTGTTCTGATCAAGGTACCATCCTTCCGAGGTAAAGCAACATATTAAAAAAACAAAATTCCCCAAGTCTGATTATAAGCTCGGAATCCCAGCGTAAACGTACAAGATCAAAAGCTGCGACACGTTTCTTCTCGGGAGCAACGGTGTCTGCATCATGTTCCCTTGGCGGCTCCGTAGAGTAACTCCCAGCCAGACAGCTGCTATCAATAGTGCGCCACGTAATCTGCTGGAAGGCCTTCTGCGAGGGACGTTTGAAGAAATTGGCAACAACCTCATCTATGTCCAAAAAAAAAAAAAAGGCCAATGTCAACCAATGTTGCGAGCAGAGTACAGAAAAGAGCAGAAACTCACTTGTGGTCGTTGACTCGACTCTCCGTTTTGTACGCGGCGGAGAGACCTCTCTTTTTGCAAAAACGGACGAAAAGGTGCGTTTGACTCGCTTCTCCCTGGCCATACTGGCGACACTTCTGCAGGCACAGTGGCCCTGATTCGGTGGCCGTGCACACAAGCGGCGCAAGACGAAGGATGGTCTCATATGTTCTAGCGATTATCCGGTGTGAAACTCCCTGAAGAAGGAATACTCGGGAAGACGCGCGATATGGGCGATGTCGCCAAGTCACGTGCCTTTAATTGGAATTTGGTGCTCTATAAGTCATTACAAAAAACAACGCTGGGCGGAGGGATTAGAAACGAGGGTCCGGTGATGAATTCACAGAGATCACTTGCTTTGCCATCTGCAATCTGCAAGAAGAAAGTATTCGAGTAGTTATACCATTTTACTCTTACATATAGACGTGTTTGTACCTAGTCTACAGTCGGCGTTTTGATGGAACCTCAAACTGTTTACAAGCAGTAGTAATTACGAAAATCGCAATGTCTAGAGCTCTATGTGATGCTTTGTAAACGCTTAGACTCATAGTTGATATCATATTGAAAGATCGCTCAAACGTGCTTGAACATTCTCTTCATTTGTCCACATGCATCAAACACAATAGAATCACATGCAAACGGATACCAAGTGATCATTTCACTCTTGTGTCAAGAGAAAGCCTATCCGCCGGTTCAAGCCTGACAGCCGACTTTAGATGCTCTTTCAGTCCAAGGAGTCTCTGCGAGGTTGCCTTCATCAAGTCTGGGTTGCCACTATCCTGGATAGTTATTGATGCCTGTAGTACGTATCCACCACTTGAGTCCAGAGGGACCATAGCCTGTAAAGTTGGTAAATGGGAAGCCGGCGAACCTTGGGAATGCTCTTTGTTCGGAAAATTCAGAATCCGATGCAACAGTAATACTGTGTCATCTAGGATGAACATGTCACCTTCTACGACATATTCCGACACATAGCTATATCAGTATTAGCCGTATTCTTCCCACAAGTATGTCAAGAGACGGAAAGAGGGAAAAAAGGGAAAAAAGGCAGAACGTACTCATAACCCCAAGCCTTCATGATAGGGACGATATCCCCATATGGCAATTTCGAGGTGCTGATCAACCTTGACGTGACAGCAGAGCCCGTGCCGGCGTCTGGAATATCCTTGTACTCTATCCTCCATGTTTGATTTAAAACATCATACTGGCTGTTCTGGCCATGGTTTCCAGCGTCTGTTGTTCCTCCCATCGCAACATCGACAGTGCCGAAGTCAGTGGGTGTGATTTCACCAACCACCTGGACGTAGTAGAGACCTCCGTTCAGCAGCTTGTTCAGCCGTTGAACCTCGGTCGCCTGGACGTCTTGGCTTCCTCCGGGTCGGGGATTTAGAAACCCCGGCCTTCTGTATGGCTTGAATATCAGCCGCCGCTCGTAGACTCGATTTGGCTGCATGGCCGTAGCGCCAGCAAGCTGCTGCAGAAGGTCATGGTGCTGGGCAGCGGGGACCGAAGCAAACAGCAAGTGTTCATGCATGTGATCCCCACGTAACTAGATATCCGCGCGCAAGGTGAGTGTGGATGCTCTCCCCTTCTTATTGTTTTAACTTAGCCCAGAGGTCCTCGGGGTCCAGGGGGAGGGGAGAAGGGGGGGAGAGTGGTGCGAGATCCAAGATACTGACAACAACTGCCCGGGAGACAGCAACTCCGAGTTGATACTGCAATGGAGTTACGAGTAAGTCCGAGGCGCGAAGCCTTATGTCATCTGGGGGCGGGCCAACCGGAGAGCGTCTGCACGAGAGATGAAAGGAAGATCAGGATATGAAAACATTTGCAAATTGGAGTGTCTCTGGTAGTTAACCAGTTAGTTACAAAGCCAACAGAAAGTGAGGAAGGAAGATTGTTTGAATTGGAAGATAACGAAAGGCAACAGTTCAAGCCACCAAAAAAAGGGGGGGGGGGGGGGGGGGGGGGGGGGTGTAATCCGGGGGTGCAGGTTTGGTGGTTTGATATTTCCAAGTCCAGTCTCCGTACTCCGTACTCCGTTAGTTTTAATTGAGTTCCGGGAACTCAACCCCCCCGGAGCGTTTGATCTTCCTCGGAAGGCAGGCAAGAAGCTAGCCCAGGCAGCAAAAAGGCAATATAGTTACTAGCTCCAGGTAAAATTGTTAATTGCTTTCAGATGACAGAAGCCGGCTTTTGATGCAAAGATAATGGGTTTGTATTCGTGTTGTCTCGACTGTTACAGGCAGCACCAGATGGTAACTAATCCATGACCAGGCAATTACTTGCGGGAGGTTCGCTGATAGCTGTTTCGGAATAACGTTTCTCCAGCATGCGAAGAAGCTTGTCTACGCTCACCGGATGGCCAGCCAATCGCAGCTCGCGGGGTCTTTCGGCGAAAAGATAAAGATTTGGTTGGGGGGCCGCCGGAAACAGCAAGTCTAGGCTAGCCTTCCTCCGGATCGGCGACAGCTCAACCGCCGCCGGTCCGTTATCGTTCCCTCTTCTCGGAGCGAATCGCAGACGACTGATGGGATGGATAAATGTGGAGAATTAACTAATTGCAGTTGAGCACTTATCTTGGTTGTGCCTAGTGGCAAAAAGGATTGGGGGGGATTGAGGTTGGTCAGACCAGACTTGAAGGTTGTGCTTTTTTTTTTGTCGTTTTTGGTCGGTTTTTACCTTCTCTTCGGTGAGCAATAGAATTGTCATTGCAGTTGATAATCAGTATCCACAAAGCTTTTGGCTTATCTGTCGTTCCAGGTACCAGACTTCTACAAAGGGAAAACGGATTCCTCGTGCTCCCTCCCCTCCCCTTCCTTTCCTTTCACTCACACACACACACAACCCTCAACTACCCTCGCTACCGGACCCTCGCTCACAATCCCAGAATAAGAAGCAAAATCGGTCGCCCCTTCAACAACAACCCAACCCTGTCAATTCAACGTTGAGAAATACGACTCAACTCACCTTCAAAATCCCCCAACTCCCAAGAACAACATCTTCCTGTACCTCGCACAACTCTAACCCAATTCCCTAACCTTCCGATCAAAAAGAAGGAGGGAGAAGAAAAACAAAAAAGAAACAAGAAGAAAACAAAGCAAACAAGAACTCATACAAGAACAATGCGTGTCACTTGTGTCCTCCGGCAAGCTGCCGCTGCCAGAGCTCCCTTGATCAGATTCGTTGGCAGGCGAACAACCCCAGGTATGTGCATTCTGTGCCCATTCTACAAAAACACCGGTCGCACAGAAATGACTGACTCGACTGGCGACAGAGAGCGTCGACAACTCTCCCCGGGTCCATCCTGCCTCTCCCATCAATGAACTGCCAGACTCTTTCGCCAAATATCGTGCCAGAGCCCAGCAGCATGGCCCATTGAACAGCCCCTCCCGCCCGTTATTCGGCGGCATCATCGGCGGTCACTCCGGAGCGTCATTGGGACCCGTGCAGCCTAAGCAGGGCGAATTCTTCGATCGAAACGATCTTCCCGAACGCTTCCGAAGGATGCCTTGGTCAGAGGCCGAGATTGAGGCCGTCGAAACAGGCGGTGCCAGTTTGTTTGCATAAACGATCCCTTCGACAAACGGAAAAAGGGAAAAAGAAAAAGATTCAAAGCAAAACAAAATAGCAGTAGCTAGCACTCGCTGCGCGATGGCATGAACAAATCGATTTTCTGAACGGCCTTTCTTTTTTTCTCCCCTTGACGACGGCACATGCTTTTGGATCATCGAGAGCTTCGATAGCATTTCCGGTTTCCGAAAATCCCGCTTCATCCACTTCGACCTCGCTTCAACCGCGATGGAAGACGACTTCTTCGCGTGATGTGAGCACCAGTCTAGTGCTCACCTCATTTATCCGCCTCCGATCACATCTCTCTTACCTCTTCTCTTTTTTCTCTATCTGGGCTACTATTGGGGAACAGGATGATTTATTCTACTGGGATTATATACCTTGAACGGCGCTGGTGGTTTCTGCTTTCCTCTATTTCACTAAATTATTGCGAGCGATTGCTAAATCCTGTATGTACGATGAGCTGTTTTCTTTTTTTCTATGCTTGGGACATTGGGCTTTCTTGCTACTTCTATGGTCGTTGCAGCGTGCTTGGAGCTGGCTGTGTTCTGTCAAATACTGTAGTTAGCTACTCATGCGTTTCGCAGAGAAATCCATTCTATCCTACAATTCAAAAAATCTTCTCCTGGCCTAGAATGCTTTCTTCTTGAAAGCCATTTGTGTAGGTGGCTGCATCAAACATGCACTTCCACTCCATACAACCCCAGCAACCAAGAAAAACAAAAACTGTTATTCCTTGAAACTGCTGGTTCTTTATCCATCCATAGTCCACCATTTCGTGCTTTATGACAGGGAGTACTCCGTACCTATCACACCCTTCGATTCTTACAGAAATCACATAGAATCGGGTTCAACTTTTCGGAGAAGCTCCAATGTCCCTCAGTCGCATCACCATCAGAGAGGTTGATGAGATAGGTGCTCTCAAAGCAACATATACTATTTCAACACCAGAGTCCTCAACAGCGACCGAGACAATCGCCATCGGTGTATGTTTTTCTCTCTTTTTCCTTTACAAAATTCCACTCCATGGGGATCTTTTCTTTTTAGATGCTGAGTACATCCTTGATTTTTGAATGTTGATACCTTTGTTGTGATCATGATCTGGACATCGTTGCTTGCAATGCAGCCGCGATTGAACCCCCAGCCGGCTTAAATACCATCCCATGCTGCACTTCAGATTTGAATGAAGACCTGTTTGGAGTGGCCATTTGCCTTTGCGTTGTCGGCAATAGCTCACTTTTGATACCCATTCCTCGCATGTCTTGTCGGGTCTCTTCAATAATCCCAACACTGACCTTTTCCCAAGGAGTCGATATCAAAACGAACATCGACATCCTATTTCAAAGCCATTGTAGACGCTTTCCTTCCTGTGGGATACCCGCATAGCGTCAGTGAAGATTATCTCGAGTTGGTTTTATCCCGCCCCTTTTCTGAGCATTTGGCTCCAGAGAGATAGATATCTTCCTCTCTATGAACTCATGGAGACGCGATCTATCTTCAAATCCTGGGAAGAACATGCTAATAGAAAAACGTCTGCAATCACTGAAAGATATCAGATCTATGTATGTCCCAAACAATTTCTCCCAAAAAACTCCTTTTTCTTGCTTTTTGTTGTCGGCCTACCAAACAGCCCATTCCTTTGACAGGACTCTCTCCAAGCCTTTTCAAGCTCCATCGCAGGATTACTATCCTCGAGAGCCGTCTTACAAGGTAAACATACCTTTCCCCCCACAACACCCTTTTTCGTAACAAAACCTAACCATGCCCCTTAGGAGTCGGAGTCGGAGACGCCACCGCATCTCCAACCGCCGCTCTCCTTCTCAGCGTCCTGCAAGACAGCATGGGCCGGATAGCAACCATCCTCTTCGCGCACCGGCTCGGCACCTCCCTCGAGCCCGAATGTAAAATGTTCCGATCTGCCGCAGACATATTCAACGACTCCGCCATCGTCATGGACTGCTTGTCACCCATGTTCCCCAAGCCAGTGAGAGTCGGGCTTTTGAGCCTGTCGAGCGTGCTGAGGGCGTTGTGTGGTGTGGCGGCTGGAAGTTCCAAGGCCAGTCTGAGTGCGCATTTTGCGAAATGGGGAAATCTAGCGGAATTAAATGCGGTATGTTTTTTTTCCAAAAACAAAAGGTCAGATAGACCTCTCATTCAGACTCACCATGCTGACCATTTCCCTTTTCCTGTGTCGGGCGGGGGAGGGGGCCAAACAATATAGAAAGATTCAAGTCAAGAGACAATAATATCCCTAATGGGAATGCTTGTACGCGCCCGCCAGGGAAATCTTTCTTATTTGAAAATACCCCCCTATCCCTTCCCCCGCTGATATCCAGGAACGTCACACAGGTCGGCAGCCTCGTAGTATCCCACATCACCTCTCCCCTCACCACCTGGATAACCCTGATCCTCCTTCTCACCGTCCACCTCACGACAAACTACCTAGCCGTCCGCGCAGTCAGCCTAACCACCCTGAACCGCCAGCGCGCCAACATAGCCCTCTCCACCCTCTCCAATGAAAACCGCATCCTCACTCCAGCCCAAGTATCCAGTCACGAAAGAATCTTCGAGCGAGACGGCGTTTTGCGCTGGAATTCATCATTATCCTCCTCCTCCACCTCCACGGTCCTAGGCTCTTGCCGCATAGGAGTCCCTTTCAAAGAACTAATCGACCACATCTCCAGCTCCCCTTCCACCACGACAAAACACACAGAACCCCTCATCGAGCTTCTCCTGCGCCTCTTCGAGCAGGAAGATTACCTCCTCTGGTTCGACCCCGCCCAAAGACGCGGAACGATCGCGCTAAAAGTTCGCGCCGGTCCGGTTTCGCAGCTGAAAGCGTGGAGTCATGCTCTAATCGTCGCGAAGATTACATCGGAACAGCAGCAGCAGCAGCAGCAGCAGGAGGAGGAGGAGGAGGAGGAGGAGGAGGAGGCAAGATTGACTGCTGCTGGCGAGGTTGCTGGCGATGGAGACTATATGCTGACGATCCTGCAGAGGACTCTGGAAGAGCTTTCAAGCAATTTTGGTGATTGGGTTGGGCGCCTTGGTGAGGCTGGGTGGGATGTTGATACGCCGTCACTGCAGACGAAGCCAGGGTGCAAGCTTGATATTGTTCGGAAGCATGAATAGATCTCGATGGCGTTGGCATTGGCTGGAGGTGGTTTCCCGTGACATACGGTACATGAATGTATGAATGTTTGTCTGCCCCGTGTCCAGGAGAGTATGTTGTCACTCCCCAAGTGACGCTGAATAAAAGTGGTCATGTATATATATAAATATATATATTCATGTTCATTAAACAATAGATATGCATGTATGCAGTGCCAAAGAGGGTGAGATAAAAAGATGAGTACTGTACAGAGATATGCGCATCAGTCGCCAATGTATATAGGCAGATACAATGCGCGAAACCAAAAAATAAAAAATAAAAAATGGGAGAGATATGACTTCATCAGCTCTAGTTATAATGGCAGTGCAGGCTACCCCAACATCCAAAAACAAAATAAATCATCATAAATGAATCCATTGCGCGATAAACAAAGTCCCGCCTGCGTCAAAACAAAATATAAAAAAAAAGGCCCAAATGCTCAAATTTGTTTCTATGTTGCATTCACGCTCAATCGAGTTGCGTTGCGAACCATGGAGCAAATGGGCGGGAAGAGTCGATGGCTCTCCCACCTCGTTTTCCCCGTCACTCAAGGGGGAAAATTCGAGATGACCAAACAACAACAAAGAAGAGAAAAATATTCAATGCGGAATGGGTATAAACGCCTTTCAGTGCAAAAAGCAGACATAAGAATCATGCAAGAAATCCCAGATACAAAACAAAATGGTCCTGTTCATGCATCTCATCAAGACGAAATCGTATCAGAATTGTCTCAGACAAAAGATCAACCCAGATGTGAGTAGGACTATGTTGATGGCGAAAGAGGAGGAGAGTTGAATGAGAGAGAGGAGACGGCGAGCGTATGAGGAGCAGATCGACGACGACGACCAGACGAGGACGAGGAGGAGAAAGCCTCGTTGTCGCGGCGTTGTGAGTGTGAGATGTTGAGAGTTCCATCTATGGAGGGTGCTATACAGAATCAAACTGGACGGAGAGGGAGGTGGTCCAAGAGCTAAGCCACAACTCTCCCACTGAGCAGAATACACCTATTCTTTGTTCCATCTCCATGCCCTTTTTTCCTTTTTACTTCTTCCAGCCAAGTTTCATGCCCATTTTCTTCCAGCCTTTGTCTGATCGGGCTCTGGGGCTTGGCAAGTTGCTGACAGGAGGTGTTGTGGGTGGTGTCATCGGCGCTCCAGAACCCGGGCTTGATGGGACACTGCTCGAGTCGTCTGTGAAGCTCGCCGAATCGCCACTCGTGTATCCCTGAGTTGAGGACCGATAGGCCGAGCTACTCAGCGAGCTAGGCTGGGACGTCGACGAAGGATGCGACGAGTAACCCGACGAACGGGGCACGGCAAAGGAAGTTTCGGGGGAAATGTGCCTTCGCACCGATGTTTGGCGACTGACACGTGCTTGTTCGGCCGTCATGCTCTGTGGGTACTGGTACGGTATGCGTGGAGGCGGTTGTGAGACGGAGCGACTGTTGAGAAAACGAAGAAACACCGATTCGTCCATCAGGTCGTGCATTCGGCGAACGGCGTTCTGGAGGACGTCGGGGTGGGGCGGTCTCGAGGAATGGGAATGACTGAGTAGGCGTTCTCTGATGCTGCTTGTTATATTGATCTCTCGAGGAGATCCGGGGATAACATATTCGTGTATTAATCGGTTCCAGCCCATCCGTAGTCGCTGGGAATGCATCTCGGGGGTCTCGTTCCTTTCAGGTGTGTGGTAGGCCGACCGATAGCGTTCAGCGGCCTTTGTGAACTCCAGCGTTTCCAGGCAGAGGTTTTGGGAGAGGTGGGCTGTGAAGGCACTCAATGTGTAAGGAGGAGGCGCTCGGTCGGCGAGGACATCATCTAGCGTTGGGCGGGCATGCTGGGCTCCAGGAATGCCTATACTGAGGGGTCTCGAGGGACCCCAGCCGTCCATGCTTTCCTCGTTATCCGAGTCAGAGTCTGAGGGCAGTGGAGAATGACGGGGTGAGGACTCGGGCGTATGATTCCAGGAAGACTCGGCTGACCGTTGAGACCTTCCCGAAATCATCCCCCTCAGAGACTCACGCTTGGGTCCACCGTCCCTTGGTCTCGCTCTGATCTCTCTCCAGACTCTCCTCGTTCCTTCCACCCCGTGTGCACGAACGATCCCGACTGACGACTCCACCGTTGGCGATTGGAGAGACCACGGAACTGTGTCCGAGTCGAGGAGAAGAGGAAGAGGAAGGAGGAGGAAGAAGAGGAAAACGGCGGCTCGAGTTGGATTTCTCAGACGCCTTTCCTTTCTTTTTTACAACGAGTACGGACCACTAATGGGCACGGAATCGTTCAAACGACTCCGCAAAGGAGCGCAGCGCGTATAGTCCGTGACTGTTGCACTGCGGATCTGGATTTTCCCCCTTTCCCAAAGTTTGCTGTGCTGCAGCTGCGTTTCGAACTTGCGGGGGTAGCGGGCCTTGGGTTTTTTTTTTTTTTTTCCCTTCTCTTCCTTCTTGTCGATGCCGAATTACAGAATGTGGGTGAGGGTTGGTACAGCACGAAAAGCGGGTAGCCGCCGGAAGCGCAAACAGGATGCCGCGTCCACACAGATTTGGAATCTTTAGCAATCCTTTTTCTTTCCCTCCTTTTTTCCCTTTCTCTCTCTTCCTGCTTCGTTTTGAAGAAGAGGTTGGCTGGCAAGGCCGAGGAGATATTTCTTGCAGAACAGGAGGGAGCAGGCAATAAAGAATTGCTGCGCACCGGAGAGTTGAAATATAGCGTGACGATCGATAGTTACGGGGATGGATGTGAGGGAGAGGGGAGGGATTGGGGGACCCCCAGCGCCGAAGGACGAGGATTCCGGTCAGGATTGAGACTGCCGGGGTTGGGTTGGTCCTGAGAGAGAAAGAGAGGCAGATCGAGACCCCCGGGCCGTGAATCTGAGCAAGATAGAGAAAAAAGAGAGAGAGAGAGGCTAGGGTGAACAAAGCCGATTATGTTAATTAAATTGGTCAACAGGTGTGAGTGACAGGACACAGTCAACAGGGGGGCAGAGGATATACGAAACGACGAGGTAATATAAAGAAGAAGACAGAAACACGGAGACAACCAGACACATATACACATACACATACACAGAGAGGGAAAGGACAGCAATGAGAGACCGCAAGTGGAAAAAGAGAGAAACACACGGAAGGACAGCAGGTGTGTGAGTGAGTGTGAGAGAGACAGAGAGAGAGAGAGAGAGAGAGGGAGAGAGGGAGAGATGGGGGGGAAAGAGAAGGGCGGGATTGACTGACAGGTACCAGTGACCGGAGTATAAGTAGTGTGAATACAGTAATCCGAGTGTATCTGTTACTCTGTAACCGGTCTACCTTGTACAGATACCTTGTCGGCGGTGGAGCCCAGTTGTGGATTTAAAGGAACGCAAAACAATTTCAATGGAAAAATAAAAATAAAAAGAAGAGCCGGAGACGATATTTAGGATGGGAAGTGGAGCCAGAGAAGGAGAAGGAAAAAAAGAGAGAAATATGTATGATCCAAGAGAAGACGGAAGAAAGAGAATAAGAAGAAGGATAAGAGGAAGAAGAAGAGGGTTTGGCACTTACAGGGCAATGAAGGAGTTGTTCTAGTGTCTGACTTGAACTCTTCCCATCCCAGGTGAGGGATCCCGTTCTGTAAGGCGAAAAATGGCACAATAATAAGGGTGTTGAATATCGGGCTTCTCTCGATGAGGATGGGCGGCGGGGCGGGTCAAACAGCAACCAGGGATCGTGGCCGAGTCTATGAAGTCCTTGGAGACTGGGAGACTGGAGAGTCGAGACTGGAGACTGGGGTGGTTTGACTAGTTAAACAGTTGGTTTAGATTGATGGATCCCGTTTCCCCGTGGATTCCAGAAAAAATGGACGAAGGAAGAAGAAGACTTGGAAAGACGAAAGACAAACCTAGACAGAGAGAGAGGGAGAGGGAGAGGCAAGAGAAAGGCAGAGAGGGCAGAACGAGACAGACTTTGGACTTGAGCCACTGGTCAGACAAGACCAGAGGAAAAAAGGATAAAAAGGAATCAGAGAAAAGTTCCCAACGGGCTGGAGTGCTCTCACGGAACGGGCTGTAAAACTCAACTTAGTTACCCTTTTTTCGCCTTTTTCTCGTAGTCTCTCTCGATTGTTCAGGAATTATTCATCTTATTTCTTTTGGAGGGACATGAATCATGAAGAGGGAAAAGAAAAGCCAAAATATATCTATCAACAACAAATTCAAAAAAGAGAGAGAAAAAAAACCAGTTCTAGAATTGAATCGGCCGGGTTGCTTTTAAAATAACACATGTACATACATACGCGCACACACATCGTAAACTAACTACGTGCTGTGCTTGTCTCTTTTCTTGAGAAGTAGGGAAACAGCTCAATATGGAGAAAACACTCCTGTCTTCCCTCTCCGTCGGCCGCAGGTGGCAAACACGCAAATCTCCGTTTTAAACCCTCTTGCTTGCTCGACCTATGATTACGGTAACTAGTTAACTGGCTACAAAACGAACTACGCCGGTAACCTGTCGGGTGGGAGGAGTTCTGGATGGGGTTTGGCGCGCGAGATGTAACACGCAAGTTCCTGAAGATCTATACCCAGTTGTTGTACTCCCGATATGTCCCCTTTTATTCACGGCGGCTACAAAAAAGAGATTGCAATCTAAAGTAATTAGATCATGGCCGGGCGTTGTGTGCCTTTTTATCTCTTCTCTTTCTCCCCGGCTGCCTGTCCGTGGGACGTTTCCTCTCTTTTTTTTGTTTGCGCCATTATTTGAACATGCAGGCCTGTCAACTTCTTACGATCGACTTCCAGGGCCCAACAGCCAAGGGAGGAGGGAAAAAAAAAAGGCCAGCTATTCCCACTGACAAAGGCTGGTTACGTGGACAAGGGTGTGGGAGATCGGAAATCTGGGCTTTATCCACATACCAGTTTCGTTCCCTGGTCTCTTCTTTCTTTCCACCCAACCCCCGTTAGTTTTTAGTTAACTAAGTTATCAAGCAACAAGCAAGTAAAAAAAAAGAAAGAAAAAGAAAAAGAACAGGGAGAAAACAAAAATATATCATATCTTTTTTGGCCCGAACCCCAGCGCCAGGTCTGGATCGGATGATTTTTTGTTTATTTTTTATTTATTTTTTGAAATGCCATCTTAGCGAAATGCTCCGGAAGATCTGGTTGCAGGATCGAATTCTTCAGCCCGGATATTTAATTTTTTTCTCTCTTAAGTTCTGAACTTAAGCGGACGGCGAGAGAACCCTCATTTTTCATGCCGCCAGTGGATCTTTTTTGATCAGAAATCAAAGGGCGCGCCCACTTTAATGGACTACTATTGGCCAGCGGGTCAGAATAGTTATGTGTTTCGTATCTCTCTCGCTAGTAGAGAGATGGATTATTGTGAGCGGTTATTGAAGAAAAGCGATGGGTTGAAAAAGAAGAAAGCAGGAGAGCAAAGGAGGAACATACACTTGACTAGTTAACCGGGCGACTGGGAGAAAAGCAAAGAGGAATTGCTCAGAATAATCCTGAAGCCTGAAGGATGAATCCGTGGCTTGAGCAGCCTGGACTAAAACCAAATCATGCGATGCTGCTGCCTCTGAGAAGAGAGTTAACTTGTCGATCATGAATGAGGTTGTGCAAGGGGACCAAAAAGAAAGGGAAGAAGGGAAACACCCCTTCCAACAAACCTGTCCTTCCTCTCCGTTCAAAAACAATCCAGGAAAGTGGATCGCTGTCGAACAACATCATCATACCATCATCATCATCGGCATCATCGAGAGACAGAGAGGGACCAGGGGTGAGTTGAGTTGAGGATCGCAAGGGAAGGGGGAGCCCAGGAGGACGAAAAATGGGCCAGGGGGGTGGCTTTGATCTGATTGGCCGCCAGATTGCCTCACCCCACGCTTGCCCCCCCCCCCTCTTTCTCTCCAACCAAGAGCTAAACTCAGTTATGCTCCTTCGATTTTCCTTCCATTCAGCTTCTTTTCGTGTTCTGCGCGCCCCGCGTTCTGGGTTCGTCCTTGTTCTCTTCTTGCTTGGCGCTGTGTTAATTAGTTACGTTCCAGCATTGGTCTGGTAGTTACTGTACTTCGCCGTATGCGGACAGCGAGCGCCAAGGTATTAAAAAGACTGCTAGTTTACGGTATTGAGAGACACAAAGTGACATAACTAACCGCCGGGCAGCTATATCATGCCATGTGGTATTTATATAATAATAACGCACCTAGTAATTATTTTCCCATTTTTCTTTCTTTCTCTTCCTGTCTCTGAGAACGAAATTGGGGTGTGGAGACACTCGCCTTGCTATCTGAGAGACTGAGAGTCGGGCCACATCAAGCAGCGGCTTGAAATTATGCCGGACGGACATTTTAACTAGTTAGTGATCTACGAACATCAAGAACCAAGGGGAGGTTGAAGCGGAGGACTCCGATTGCCTTCCATTCCATGGAACCCTTGGCTTTCAAGTTGCAAAAAAAAAAAAAGAGCCAAGGGCAAAACACCCTTGCTTCACCCCATCCCTCTTTTACTACCGTTTCATATAAACTGGATAACGAGGGTTCGAATGTTCCAAGCAATCCAAGCAACACAAGAGAAATAAATGGAGAGTTGTCATTGGATAAGAAGAGAAAAAAAAAAAGAGATATCACTGTCGTTTTCACCCATTGGACAAAAATAGCAATATCAACAGTGCACGCCGTGGTTTAGTTACTGTGGTAGTTCTAACGGGGATGCTGTGGTATATATGATCGACAACATTATTGCTCTAACCATACATATATTTGTAGGTACATGGTAGTTATCAAGTTGACGAAAAGTGAACCACAACCACGGATCCATGACCAGTTTGGAGACAATCAAAATGATGTGATTTGCCCCGTCTTGTAACTACTGTACATACAAGCAGTTGGGAAGTCAATTGGAGAAATTTTGAGTCCTCGGGTCTTTTGTTGTTTTGGATAGAGTCAGAGCAGCAGCAGTGGACACATTTCTGTCATTGAATGATTTTGAAGTTGATTTCTTCAACCATCAACGCTCATCAAAAGAACTAGTTAACTAACTACTAGTAGTTATGATCCTGTTGCAGTCCGGTTCGAACCCCATTCTCACACCCTAGAATGTGACTCCCTGCTGGAACCATCCCATCCGTGCCGTTACTTGATCGGCATTTCGGAAATATCACAAAATCTATCTTTAAACAGAGCAGCGCGACTAAATTTCAAAAATATATAGTTAAGCAGTTATTGTCTTGAAGACCGCTGATCTTTCCTCCGATATCATGGAAGGATTTAGGAAGAAAGAAAAAAAAAGGGATGCGGGACGATCAGCAACCCAGCGGGAGCTTTTCTCTCGTCACCAAGCAAGAGGGCAACATTCACCGCTTCCCCAATTCATTCAAGCTCCAAAACCTGGGAGTTAAGTTAGTTAGCTAGTGAGCTAGTTAGTTACCTGACTGTTAGTGTAGTTAGTTCGATCAGTTAACAACCCATAGTTACCGAGTAGTTAACTCTCTCCTCCCCCTGCCTGGCTTTCTTCTTGTGTTATTGCTATTATTGTCGAGGCATCCCCGGGTACAGATCCCTTTCGCCTTGCATCTATATCACTAACTATTGTTAGTCAGTGATATCCTTTATTATTAGTCACAGCGAGACGTAATGATAGTGTTTCATGAGCCGGCTTCCGTCCCAAGGCTTGATTTCCCCGCAGCCGGGCCGTTGAGAAATGGGTTGATCATGAAGCAAAAATGCTGATAGCTTCGTCTCATCTGAACCGATCGGAATCTTTTGCCGGGGAAGCAGGTCACACTGGTTTTCCTAAACCAGGTTAGTTAGTTAGCTAGGTAACTGGTTAACTAATTAATCAAACGTTGTTGTGTGCTCAATGTAGATGGTTTGAGCGCAAGAAATCCCTTGGATGTTTGAGCTTGAGCTAATAACTAACTCAAGCCCCGTGTTTCTTTCTTTCTTGATCCAAAGTGCAGAACAAAGAGCTCAAGAGAAAGAAAGAAAAAAAAAAAAAAAGGGCTCGCAGACTTTCAGTAACTAACTACATGACGATATTTGGATCCGGCTCAAGGTCGGATAGACCAAGCAGAACCTTAGACGTAGCTCGTATTCCGAGTCTTGTTCCAAGTGCTGGCCATGCACCACGACGGTGCAGAGCAAGGGTTGGGAAAAAAAAAAGGAAAGAAAGGTGTCCAAGCACTTGCTTGAACCATCACGACAAATACGGACTCCCTTTGCAATCAAAGCTCTCTTAAACTCATACCAAAAAAGGCACCCAGCTTGTCGAACTTGGTCACAGGAGCTTCTCAACCCGACAGAGCGGCACCGGCGGGAAATGCAGAACCGAGGCAAGGTCGTCGAGCTCTGTAAGCGCTGGTCCATAACTAATCTGAGGAGCTTGACATTCTGACCTGGCGAGGAAAAGATTATGTACTCAAGATGCAGTATATTGCGATCATTTTGAAACCTACAATTTTCATCGGCGAAGCGAGATATAAGTTAATGTGCTTTGTCTCTGCCGTACGCAAACCACCCCCCACACACAAAAAGAAAACGAGTCACAGAGGCACACATGGCCGGAGTTCGTGATATGCAGCTGCGATGCAATCTGGTAACTAGTTACTCCGTAGTTATCTCTCCTAAGTTTTTTAGGTAGTTACTCGCAGGAAGCTCCACCGGCTTGGCGAATGACAGGCCCACACGCCTGGTCGTCGGTCGAACGGTCCAGTTCCGTTCATTCAAGCAACGCCCTTCCAAAGAGCAGCCGAAAAGGCTCCATTTCTCTCTCCCTCTCTCTCTTTTCTTTTTTCGATTGTGACTTGAAAGCATATTCACTTCACGCCTTGGGATGACATCGTGATCAGCGCCAAGATTCAGGATTCTCTTTGTTTGAAGCCTCCCAAAATTCAACGGACGATAGACCTGCGCTGCGACCCGCCAGCAGGCATCCGTACTTGGAAAGCTCTCTGGAACCCTGTATTGTAGCTCCCTCAAACCTTGAGCTCAAAAGACAGATCTCCTGCGCCTCTGCCAGCCAGATCCAAAAGCAACCAGCAAGGACACTGTATGTATGTAACTCCTGCCGCTGTAGTCATGTTGGTACCTTTTCTTTCGTCTGTAAAATGAAAGTGTGAAATCAATTCCTGTATGTTATCGTAATACAACGTGACACTAAGAGGCTGCGTAACGCGCCTTTCTGCGCATCTTCTAGAAGCCTTCCAGATCTAGGCCTCCTCCCCCCACCACCTGTAATTGCTTTTTTTCTCGGCCAATTTGTTGAATAAAATCTCCTCGTCTTCCTCATCCACCATCATCGCAAGGCCGCGAATTTGCCACAAGTGATGCGGATATCTGCTGGTGACCGGTCTGCCCCTGCGAATCATCGAGGAGGTTCTCCGAGGATACCCTGCGAGAGATTGTTCTGGAAAATTTCTTTCCTGCGCTGTGTTTTGGGGGACAGACCCCTGGTCTGGTCTTGTTTAGGGCTGAGGAAGCCCACTCGTCATGCACCAAAGAAAAATTTTCCGACCGCTTAATTCTCCTAATATCCATCTTCGCGATCGCCTCGTACAGTCCGCTCCGCCGTCGGAGGCGGACTTGTCTTTCCGTGGATTCCCTCCCTGGGAGACTTCATCATACTCGCTGTCTCTGGGAAATTAGGCCTTATTGGACCGGCAAGACTCGAAGCCGAATCATTCGCGTCGCCGGAGACGGGATATCAAAAGCCTATATTGCAGCAAACAGGCCCTTTTTGCAGCCGCTATCCCACCTTTGGGCCAAGGAAAACACAAAAGCGGCTTGTGAACCAAACGGAGGTTTTCCCACGGAGGATCCGTGTCCAATATGGTCCCTTGATTATGGGAGGGTCAAGTGTCTGCTTGACCATGGAACGATCGACGGACTTCATTCAGGACGGAGGTTCACGCGAAACCTGTTCCTACCAACTCTAAACGCACATTTTGCCTCCGAAAACCTGGGGTAAAGACCCAAAGTTTTGAAAAAATCAGACAATTTTAGGTAGCTAATGAGTAGGACGGACTCTTGAGCACGCAATGCTCTGTGTTATGGTCTGATATTGACATGAGTCAGTGTTTCCTCTCAGGCTCGAGGTCTATCTTTCTCTGAGCTCTCGAAACTCCGCGGAAATTGTTGAGTTATTAGTCAGATCCCTTTTTTCTTCTAGGCGCCTTGGGGGACCCTGAGCCCCTGCTGAGCCAAGGTCTCTACCATCTGGCTATCACCCGTATCTTTCTGTTTACATGCAAGGCCCTTGTGTGATTTTTCGCTTTATTGATTCAAGCGCCGCCAATGCCTGATTAGTAACGGAATAGAGCAGGTGGGCTCCAAAATATCGGAGTCGAAAATATCTCTTACTAATCCTTGTGCCTTGCGGTTGGCAACTGTCGAGAATTAATGATATACAAGGGTTTCCTATGTATTCTTCGACGCTTGAACGGCCATGGATATTGCATGGGCGTGTCTTCGAACATCCTGCCAATAATGGACAAGACCCACAGGTTGCTTGATTTTTTCCTTCTAACTTTCTGATTGCCAGGAGGATGCCTTGAGATGTGGCTCGCTAGTATGGAACTGGCTTGCATTCTGCAGCGGCATGTTCCCCTGCTCCAGCAACGGACAATCCGTCGAGAATGAAATCCAGTCAGGCCTTAACCTTGTGGGTTCGCCATCTCCTGGCAAGAATTGTTCCGACCGAAGATAAAGGCTCACAAAAAAAAGCCGTCAATTGCCGTCAGCGGTTTGCGCCGTCAAGTCCTGGCTTGTGTTAAAACGATATGGAATATATGGAATAAGAACAACACTGGATGGGTACCTTATGATGATAAAATGGGGCACGAGAAATAGTAAGATTAGCACCAATAGCATTGGTCTCGTGCGTCATCATATACACAGTGGACAGATACTGTCTAGCACTGGGATCGCCCCTCTCGCTTCCACTCATTCCGCGCGAACAAGTCATCTAATCCACCTGAAACGGAGTGGGGGTTTTTGTTTGCTTCCCGGCTATCAGCCCAATTCGGCTACATCCCGGCATAGCCTCTAGAATCAGCAATCAAGATACCTGTGATTTGGGATGTTTGAGATCTCTGGTCATGTCCAATTTTGCAATGACCGTGTCGTTTCTCAGTCTCGAAACAGTTTTTCATCTTAGCCATCATGACTGAAATTCAGATCCTGATAAAAGGCAGAATAAAAGACTTTATTTTTGGTTTTATATATTATAATTGAAGCGTGTAAATTATCCATTGGTTAGTTAGTAGTGCCGAAGCATAAGGGTTGACCGATAGTTAAAGCCGAGAACAAAAATCGGGTGCCAGGCCACAGGTGGTTTCCTGGTGGAACTCTGATAACAATTGGTGAATGCCAATGTTACTGCTGAAGCCTGTCTTGGAATCGAGAATCAGATATTTACGCGAACAGTCTGAAAGGAATTGCGAAAATCCCGTGCGGTTCTGCCTTCTATTACGGAATTTTGGACAATTTAATGGCCTGGAAAGTATCCACTTTGTGCAGCCCAATGGAACATCCATAGAAGGCCAGGGATGAAGTTAGCTTCTTAAACCCCCTGGAGGCGTGGGACCGGGCCCTCTGGAAATATATACCCTTCTTCTCGTTCTCTTGGAATATTAACCTAGACCCTTCGGCCTTGGTCCAATAACTTCTGGCATATCAAGGTCTTCCGAAATGGAAGAACTTCAAGGTAAGACGGGAAGCCGGATCAGACTAGGATTGGCGGAATGACTTTTCTTGCTTGAGAAAAAGAATCGAGAGAGTGGTTATCCGAAGAAACAAGGAAAAACTGAAACAACTTTATGAATTGCAGTTGGTGGCCCAGGCCTCGTCCTGAGAAATAGAATCAACGTTGACCATACCAGGAAATGTGACGGCGTGCAATGACATGCGTAAGAATCTCAATCAAAACGTCGGGATCACTGGCCAAGCCGCGGAATGGGCGTGCTCTACCCGTTCCCCGATCAGAACGGTTGTAAACTGTTATGTGACCGAGGACCAATTCTATTTGTTCATTATTGAGGACTCCTCATTCTGAATAGTGATGCAAGAGCAATGGGTTGCCATTTTCCATCGGGCTATGAAACCGCGCATCGTCGATGGAGAAATTAACGTCGAAGCCTGTTGTTCACGCTCGATCATATGCTAAAAACAAGGGCGGCATTTTGCATTTATACTGCAATACCCTGTCGCGGCACACAACATGGCTATCTGTCATTGTCACTAGGGTACAATTTCCAGAGAAAAACCATGGTCTGGACGGATCGAAAACGACCCGTGAGGCTCACTCAGTTTGGGGATTTGATGTTGGTCATACATACTCCGCCGCCGTCACGACTAACCAGGAGAGGCCGCTCAGTGTTATGTTTCTTTGATTCGTATTTCACTTTTCCCAAAGTGACATTGTGGCCATCTCCACCCAACAACCCTGTCAAGGTAACAGGCAACGAACAACTTCGGACGGCGCGAAATATAGACCCCAGAGAGTCTGAATTGTAAAGGGCATCACAGCGTCCAATGGCCCATGATAACTCCACTGGAACATACTTGGCTTCTGCCTCCTTTAGCAGATGGAAAGGGGGGGGGAGATCAAACGGAAGACTGACGGAGGCCTTTCTCTGAGCACAGACGTTCAGGGAATTGTACGATACCACCTTGCGCGAGGAGACAACAAACCGAAGAGGGCCTCAGAACAGAGCATACGTATGTGTATGCCAAAGAGCGCAGACGGATTTTGCCCTTGTTTCCATGACACAAGCTGTCTCGATGGCCGTTTGTAAAAGTTTGCTGGAGGGCGTCGTTCGACGTCGATCATCAACCGCGGCTAAAAAGGCAAGCGCAGCCTCCCTGTCACGTGAAAGTGGTCTGTCTTCCTCTCTTGAGGGCTGATATCGGACGGCCGTTATGACAATCCAAGCCCGCGAAGGAAACCGTGGATCAGCACCTTGGTCATCGGCATCACTGCAAACAACGCCTGCCAGAGCCCATATCCCGTGCATGTTTGGGGCAGTATTCAACTAGCTGTAGCTAGTGACGCTCAAGCTACCAATAATAAGTGATGACTTTTCAACTCCCATCGCTTCAAAAACCCTGGCAATACTATGTGAAGATCCGCTAATATCATGCTCTCATCAGCTTAGATCGGTCAGAATCCACAGTGTCCAAAAAACCTGCTCGATTTACTGGCTTAGTTCAGGCAAGGCCGTGTGACTGCGCCTTCAAGAAACTGGCGCTAGGCTCGATCTGCAGAACATTGACAATGAGACCACCGTTTCAAAATCTCATTTAGAGGCAAAAAAACGGTGTGGGCCATCCTGTCTGTCTATACCTGCATAACTACAGCCTGGCACACCAATTCCTTTTACCTAGGTCCAGATAGCAAAGCCCGACCGGCATGCCGTTATCTCTTTAGATCGGCGGTCACTACTTGTGCTCGCTTGTCATGCACGCAGTTACAAATGCTTTCTAAAACACAAATATTGATGCCCAATTATTCCCCACACACTCTTGCCATTAATCACACAAGATCCGGAGTTGGTTGGTCACCACATCAGGCATCCCTTTGTGGCCTCCCTTTCCCCAGATTGCCCGAGCGTGAGGACAAAGCGCTATCGGCTAAGTTAGTTATTGGTGGAACACATGGAGTCAGAACCCCTAACCTTGAACCCTTTGCATTGCTCGCCGCTTTTAGACAGGCGTATTAGCTGCCCTGCGCATTGAAATAGGGCGAGTTTCTGGCAGGTTCGGATGGTGGTATTGAGAGTTGTCCTCAGCGTCTTGGGCATCTGATGGAGTTGTAGCCGTTATCCGACAATACAGACATTTAAGCAATACAAACTAAGCCATTTTGGAGCATCAATGCCAATTCTGTGAATCGCACATGAAAGAAGAGCCAATCAATGCAATTCTCAATGAGAGTTGCCGATTGTCCTCTCTTTCCAAGTTCTAACTTTATATTTTGTGCTTAAGAAATAATCAAATAAACCCAAGCTTGCATGAAACCACACTTGAAATCAATTGATTCATGAATACACAGGAGCTTTTTATAATTGAATAGATTGACAATATTAACTCAGGGATTCCCTTATAAGGACTCAGCTTGCTGAGTTTCGCTGGTCTACGTACAATATTCTACTAAGAGGAAATTCATCAAAGACAAAGACCAAGGGGCATACAAAGGAAGCACAAAGGAGATACGGTGACAACCTGACCAACACCAAATCGAACAAACGAAACCCAAGTAGCAAGAGTTAGGCACGGGTATGGAAACGCAAAGCAAATGAGCAAAGACATTAGATTCTGGATGGGCAAAACCGGTTCATTAGTACAAACTCGCGTGGAACGGTTTCTTTGACTGTGATCTGACCGAGAAGGACATGGCACACATTGAGGGGTAGAATTTGTTGTAACATCGATCCATATTCACCACAGGGTGTCAGTGTGAATATATATCGCTCGGATAATGGAATGTACAGCAGTGCAAGATTATGGGGCTCATTTCGAGGTCGAAATCTTGTATAATTGTCTAATCCACAGTAAAACTGAGTGACGCTCAGAGTGAAAATAGGTGAAAAAGGAGTCAAGTTTCACGACATGACATGTGGAAACGGGCTCATCCATTGGTTTAGAAAGTAGCTGCATCACGTAATTGCACGGCGAGAAGCCGAAGTCGAAGTCGAGTCGAGTTAGAATGGTTTGGGACGAGAGACAGCCCAGATAATCATGCGGGAGGTTGAGGTATTAATCTGTCTAGAAGTTCATCGGGGAGGGTGAGATATTAATAGAGATAGTATGAGAGAAGGAACTGTTTGAGACGATAAAAAGAGGTGAACTGAGATTTTGAATCAATCATCGGCCGTGTCGTTATAACGTGGTGCTGCGCAAAAACCAAGAGGGAGAGTATCACAGTTCCATATATGGAAAACGAACCCGTTAGGTAGCTTCGCGGCAGTAAATTGCCAAAAATCAATACTATATTGATAGATGGCATAAAAGATTTAACCTAGAAGGCGTAAGTAACAAGACACTGAACATGCACAACTAGAGCGAGACTTACCACAACACAAGGCTTTCATCACTTTTTGCACTAAGGTAGGCTCAGGCTCTGGAGTTCTTCGCACAGGTTGCTGAGCCTGAGGGCTGTTCATTGTGCTATTGACTGGGTTGTTGATCCGGCCCGGAAGATGTGCATTTGAATTTTGAAACTGAGCCTGCGTTGAAGCTGCTGCTGTTACATCGAGACCCCCTGCCGCTCCGTTTTGACGCTTGACTTGCGGCCCGCCTAATGCGTTTGGCCGCTCTCGCGCTTGTTTCCCAGCTCCTGGTTTCGCAGGAGACGGGGGCGGGGGCTGCGCGGCGTTTAAACGGTCAGCGGTAATCCCGGGTCTTTGAAGATGAGGGCCTCTTGCCGCTGAAGCTCCATGAATTTCCCGAGCAGATGAATTCGGCATTGCATTGCCAGTGTGCAGGTGGTGTTGGGCTCCGTAGGACTTGGAAGCTTCCCAACCTCGACCACCGTTCAGTTTCATCCAATCGTACTCTCCATCTTCCACGTCGCCGGTACTCTTTAACGCCTGTGTGAAGAGATCGCGCAAGTAATCATAATCAGGCGTATCTTCGAAACCAAGGTTTCGAACATAGGTGAGGTACTTGTTGAATTCCTCTAAAATCATGTTAGCACTTTAATTTCTGGTCAGCTTGCTTCAAGGATAATTACCGGGATATCCTTCGCAAAGATCCTTCACAACAGTAGTCTGTTTCTTTTCGCCAATTTTCTCGTATTTCTGCTTATTGGTGGCAGCTTTCAAGCCTTGCCACGGTAAACCGCCTCGGAGAAAGTACATGAAAACATGTCCTAGTGCTTCAAGATCATCCCGGCGCGACTGTTCCCTGCCAAGGTGGGTATTGATACTCATGTAACGTGCAGTGCCAGATAGCGATTTTCGTTCTCGGTAAGGGATATGTTGCTTGGTTTTTGGATCCCTGTACTGTTTTGCCATTCCGAAATCGACTACGTGAATCACATTGGCCGCCTTGGAGCTAGGTCTGCCAATTAAAAAGTTGTCCGGTTTGATGTCTCTATAGATTAGGTTCTTCTCATGAATTGTTTGAACTCTCGACAGCTGGCCACCAAGTCAGCAACAAAGAAGCCGGTGGCTCGCGGATGAACATACCATTTGTTTTGCGACCATTACAACTGTTTTTATAGAGAATCTTCTATTACAGTGATCGAAAAGATCTTCCAAACTAGGGCCCAAGAGGTCGATAACGAGAATGTTATGCAGGCCCTCCTGTCCGAAATAGTAAACGTTGGGAATGCCAGCTATGAGAAATCAGTCAAACCGATAAACAGAAGGGGAACCTTAATGCAAGAAGGCTTACGGCATCCGACGAGGACTTTGTAGGTCCGATATTCATCTCGAAGTTGAGGGGCGTCACTCTTGCGTGGTTCCTACAACGCTGTTAGTTAGATTCAACCGCATTCTTATGGAATGAACGGCTGTTATCATCACGTACAAATTTGATTGCAACCTGTTGATTGTTCAAAAGATTCGTTCCCTCGAAAATAACTCCAAAGGAACCTTCACCGATCTTCTTGCCAACTCGGTAGTGAACTCCAACAACGTTCGAAGATGAAGATGTCATCTCGCTCGTCGATTATGCCGGCGAAAGCACCGTTGTATACTATAAGTAGGATAGACGGGATAATCGTGGTTGACCAAGGACGGAGGGTGAGTCAAGGAGCGAGCCTGGAGAATCTCGGGTTTCTGCAATGGCTCTCGTTGAGTCTTGTTTCCTTTTGAAGAGGAGAACACTCTGTTTTAGTCTTCTTCCGATGATTCAAAAGGGTATCAAGACTTACCTTTGAGCTGTGCTAAATTCCAGTTGCATCCAAGGATAAAAACATACTATCGCTGTACGAAAATGCCGATGAAAGCAAAAGAAAAGGCGTCGTCCCAACTAGCAAACCAACGGAGGCCAAAAGCCAGCCAGTTATAAAGAGAGAATAATTTCTAATGGTTCCGAAACATGAGGTGGCAGAAGGACAATGTTGGATGTTGACGGGCGGGAAGGAGGTGAGTTGGGGACGCCAGGATAAAAAGGATGGTCGGGTGTGTGGCTTTTCGTATAACGAAGCGAGGAAGAGGAGAAGCAGGAGGGGAGAGGTGAGGAGAAACGGGACAGTCGCAGTCAATGATGGTCGTGGTGCAGGGACTCTGAAGCTGCACCTGAAGAAATCACCTCTGCAGGCGGCTAAGGATGAAGTGCCAGAGGGAAGAGAGTAAAAGGCTGGTTGCCAGTTGGAAGGGGAAAAGTTGGGGTTCGTTTCTGAAAGAGACGTGGACCAGTTTTTTTCATTGAGACCGTGTGGTACTGTTCTGATATTGATCTTACAACTGTAATCTCACCTAGCAGCTGTGGTATTTGTGTGTATGCTGAGCTGGATACAAGTATGTTACATTACATAAACGGGGCGTCTCCTGTTTCCAAGCCACACCCGTTTCAGTTGCTCGGCATTATATCAGGTTAGGTAAGCAGAGTGCTGTTTATCTGGCTACCCTTCCCTCAATGATTCACAGACTTCATCCAGTATGCCATCGTATGGAGGACATTATGTAGATTCCTCAAGATAGTAAATGACATGTACAATTATTCCTTTCTTTATGAGAATAGCATTTTCCCACTAAATTCTAAGATAAACTAAGGGTGAATGGACTGGCCCCCCATGCATTTATCCAAGAGTGATGACCCTAAAATTAGGACCATGAAGGAAAATGAGTATTTTGAGCTGTAATGTGCTTTCAGTTTAACCCTGAATATTTTCTCTCCATCACAACCGCATTCTCTAAAGCTGTCAATTTTGGCGTCTAACATCTGTAGATGCAGGAGTGACTTATCCACTACTGAACATTCCAAGTTGGGATAATTAAAAGCACCACCACAAGGTAAAAACTCCTATGTTATATATCAAGATATTACATTCCCATGACCTAGCAGGATGAAAGAGATTGCAGATTGGGTATGAGGGTAGAGAAATCACGCTTCCACATCCTCCGCTTCACTCCCAAGTTCCTCCTTGATCAAGTTTCTCCCTTCACCATGATAATCATCACCATCACTGTTGTCTTCTTCCTCACTACTAAAACCACTACCATCACTATTGCCATCACTTCCAGGATCATAATCCTCCTCCTCCTCATCTTCTTGATCTTCCAACTCACGTTGGGCTTTCTGTAACTCGGATTCTCCCTCTACGCCAGGTGCACCCTGAGTGTCGTTATTTTCACCATTCGCATTGAGGCTTCTGGCCCGCCGCGCTTCAGCCATGCTAGCATCCTGGAGACGATGCTTTTTGACGTAGGAATCAATACCTGGGTAGTTCGCCTGGTCGACCATGGAAAGTTCAAACTCCTGTATCTGGTTAGGATCGGTGGATGACCGCGTCATGATGTTGAGATTGAATGTCCTTTGAAGGACAGAAGTGTATGAAATGGATTCGATATTGTCGAAAGCAAAGAAAATGAGAGGTTTCTTGAAGCCGAGGAATATGCCCGTGGAGAGGAAAAACAGATATCCTGGACCCCGAGAAGTGTCAGACGAATCTGGTATACATTAGGAGGGGGACTTTTTTAGAATTCTGCTAACCTTCCTTGCTCCCACGAAATGCTTTGACATGAAACGCCTGTTCCCCCTTCCGATGAGGCTCTGGGATAGCACTCACAAACTCCTTTTCATCGGGGCAAACAACCTTGGTATGTTGCAATTTCTCATTCAAAGCACTTTGTAGATAGCTTTGGTAAGTCTCTGCCAGATTTGCTCCCTCCATCGCTGGGGTGCCGGAGCCCAGGAATGCCGTCCGCGGTGGTCCATCGGGAATAGTCCAAACGATCGTTTCATAGACCGGCTCGCCAGGTTCAGGTGCTGATATTCCATCGTTTCCCTGAGGTATTATGCAGAAATTGAATTGCTTCTGGGATTTCTCCGGAATCGGAAGACACAAAACATGTTCTGCATTGGGGGCGGACCCGTCAGTCGCACGTTTTCAAATAGAATACCCGTAAAACGAGACCATCTAAACTCACGAATCTTTGAAAAAGGCACTCCGAATTCTACTATGTTCAAGGCCTGATTTCTCGCCCTCAGGTACTCCACACTCCCCGGCGAACGCGTAATTTCCAACTGTAGTTTCTTCCGTTGAGGCACCGCAAAGGACATGTCCTGCACATAAATCTGCAAGTCCGCATCTTGACTTATTCCAGCCATTGCGGGTGAAGAATGTGCAGAGTCCGCTCCATTGGCAACCTTACGTTTCTTGGAAGCCGGGCCTTCTCCGACTATGGGTTGGGCTTGCGACTGGGTATGTTGTGCCGGAGCATTCGACCTGCTGGCGGCATCTTGAAGATCGGCGGTATATTTGGCAATATCTTCCAACAGAGGACGTAGTTCTGGCGAATCCGCTATAAGATTTCAAAATCTGTTAGCTCTTAATAGGCCATTCGCGTCGCTGAAAAGAGTTGGGGAAGGAAATTTTGGCGTTGAGAAAGGGGTGATGGGAACTTACCGAGAGTTTGATAAATCCTCTGCTGGAGGGATTGGTTGGATTCAAATGCCTTGTTAATTATTTTGCTGTTATTGACACTTATGAAGCCCATCTTGAACGAGGGCATATGAAACGGTGGGTAGATGTGTTGCGTATGGATGCAGATGCGTTGCAACCGCGTGTGGAAAAACCTGTCAAAGCAGCACGCGCCTTGATCATCGGCGAAAGTCCAATATGAATAGATAACTATCACGTCCTCCACATTTAGGCCGGCTGCCGGGAAAATTTCCCGAGCATGAACACCCAGTGTCTCGTAAGTGATTACATTGGTTGTAGCAATGCAGCTATCGTCAATGTCTTACGCGGGCGAATAAAAATTGATCGTTTACACAATATGAACATTCTATTGCTATAGTACAGTAGTAAATCGTACAAATAGTATTCACTGCTTTGACATTGCACCGACTTAGAACGCCATAATCAAAATTGGAGATAGCTTCAAGCGGAGGAGGGAGAGGAAGCGGTTGCTACGCCTTGTAGCTTGGTCGCCATAAATTTTTCAATGAAATCGGTGGTATCTTTGGATAGCGTATAATTGCCATCGTCATCTTTGTTGAGCCCACGTTCTTTATTTTTTTCCTCTACCTTCTTCTGAACATATTGTGTTTTCGGCGTGAGCAGCGTTCTACTCTTCAACCACTCTTCATATGCGTCTTCTTCCTGTTTCTTTGCGATGTACTCGGAGTCATGACGGGTTCGGTATTTGGAAAATTTATTCCTCAGTTCGTCTATTAGGGTCTCCGGCATTGGGAAGGATTGGAGTGAAGGGATGTAGGTTTTCGCTTCGACTTCTATGCGGAGTGTATCATTCGGCTCATCTTTGAAATCGGGTGCTTCCGTCTCGGGCCACGGGATCTCAACATCTAAGCCTGCAATGTAGCGGGTATGCTTGGGGGTATTTGATCCGTAAGGACGATCGAGGAATGGAGGACCACCGTATGCATGCTTCACCACCACATCTTTGACGGCGCCAGTTTCAGGATCCTCCAGAGGCACAACCAGGCGCACATCGTTGATTGAAACAGGGACTGGATATGGTCGGTATGGCCGCTTATCGCTATCCCCAGCTAATGCGAAGGAAGGGAATTCAACGTCGTACTAGAAGCAAGAGAAGCATGATCAGTCATTATTCGACATTTTCCCGATATCCCAGCGGATGTCACTTACAATATTGACACCTTCAACGGCAACGGTCTCAGTCTCCGCATCGACATTCAGAACTTTGCCGATCTTGCCCTTATCCCTTCCTCTCACTAAGCACACCCGATCCCCAGCAGCAATGGCAAGGTATTTGATCCTTTTTTCCTCGAGCACTTTAGGCATTCGCAGCCTATTGCTTGAGATGGTGCCATACAACCCATTGCGCTCTGCAACGTCCCTCCTCGGCGCCAAAGGGCCTCGCATCCAATCCTCTCGCCGATTCCTGCGCTCCTCCGCTGCTTCATCTAAGAGACTTCGTTGGAGCGCAACTTTTTCGTGAAAAATGGATTTTATCTGTTCATGGCGGTCCTTGGCAGTTTGAATTCGCGTCTTACGCTTAGCTTGATTTCTCGCAAGAGCAGTATGCCTTATTACTTTCTGCATTTTCCCTAGACAGATGCCAATGGCACAAAAGACACTCCGCACACACACACACACACACACACACACTCTCTCTCTCTCTCTCTCGCCCAAACTCACGAGAATCGAAGAGAGAAGAAGTTTTGAGATCCAGATTAGGTAATCGTGTGGGTTCACGTGATTGATTCCACCAGCCACAGCTTTGTCTATGACGGGTGTTACAATCTCTTATTTTGCAGATGACAGATTCTCAGCAAACTCACATTATGCATATGGTGGTTAATGGCTGAAGATGTTTGCGGAGCTTGTGATAAGTTTGCTGACGCCCTGAGAGGGATGCTCTCAGTCGCCAATTGGTGACCGTTTCAGAAGAAGGAAACGGCAAAACTCTGGTAAAATGACTTACCGCCGTTTTTTCCTGGCTTCGTAACTGGCACTGTGGATAAGATAGAAAGAAGTGAGAATTTGCCCACCGCCCAAGGCTCATATTGGACGGGAGCTATGGTGGTGTGGCTGTGCATAATCAGCCTCGTGGATCCAGCTCTTCCCGTCCACTCTGCAACCTCAAGATGTCTTCAGGACAAGGTTCGCAGTCGAAGGGAACAATGAAAGGAATTGCGCTGAAACATATATAATTTAAATGAACACACTCAAACTCTTTGCTGGGAGTATTCTTGAGAGACCAACTTCCCAATCCAGCCACGGCAGATTTGTGCACCGCCACAGGCCACGAGGCTCTGACGCCCATTACAAGGAACAAGCATGAAGTAAACGGGAGAATCAGTTTTCAAAAAACCTCGAAAAATTGGTCTGACCAGATGCAGCTTCGTCATTCAAGGAACCTTTTTTTTTTTGTCGGGGAGAGGAGACATGGTGGCCGGGTTACATGTGTGGGGAGGCGTTGGTTGGTTGGTTACTGAATCTTCTTACTTAACTAGGTCATCACGGTCAGCGGAGCTCCCATTTGGCTTGGGGCCAGACGGCGTCTGTGATCTCTCTTGTCGTACTCCGCATGTGCTGGAGCCGCACCCAGTAGCTCCAAAATCGCCTGAGTTTCCCAAATTCTCTCCATGAAAAGGCTTCGCCCGGAAGATATTTCAATTCGCATCGCGTTTCGATTCAGTGTTTCCCCATGCTGTGGAATATAGCCTAATGTGACATGCAACCCTAGATTTGTGATCCTCGCCCAGACCCTTTTTCCTGCAATAATGGTATGAAAAACTTGAACCCGTGACGCTTTGGTTTATCGATCGGTAACTTTGGAGTTAGTTTGCTGGGCGGGTACATACAAGATGTCCTGGAGTCAGCCATGCGAAGAAGCTTTGATGGTTGCTTGTGTATGTTGCTTAAAAAATAGAAAGACCTTTCAGTTTCATCGACTTTATTAGGACGAAAAATCTTAGCCTTCTGGGATATGCTGCAAATATTGTCATATCTCAACGGAGTGCCCCGACGATGCCAGTATGGATGTGCATACATCCGTAACTACATGGGTTAAGTGCTGATATCGGCAGGCTTCAACGCCAGTTTATGAATGGTCAGCGGAAGCAACATTAACTTTAGTCGGCTTCCGGAGTATTCTTCCCTCTCAATCGACCACTGTCAGATAACTAGGCTGCCCAGGTCAGTTTGTGGAGTAGAAGCCGGACAGCTCCCTCTTTTCACCTAGGGAAGCGCAGGAAATTGGAGCTTGCCGTAATCAGACAGCCAGACCCATTAACAGAGAATTGAATGTGGTCAATATCCATCAATCAATCTACCTTTGCAAGCAACAAGAACAATAATTAAGCAGGTTTGGATGGCAGGTGGTCTTGGTTGGATGCAGGCGTTACCAAGGGCAAACCCGTGTGCATTGTATACCAGTCGTTGTGTGTGTGTGTCTCTGGGGCGATTGTGACTCCTGCATGGTCCACCTGAGCCATTCATTGGCCGAAGCCTGCAAAATGGCCCAAACAGTCTTAGATTCAAAACCAACCGTTCACTAGTAACAAGCCTGGCGTGCCTTTTGCCTGCTGGCCCTTCTCAAAACCTCTCTCCCCATTCACTCAGGTTCAAACATCCTCATCTCTCCATCTGCCCTTCTTGAGCTTCAACCTCCTCCATCCACACCCCATCTTTCATTTAAATACTCACTGCATTCTCATTCTTTCCCAGCAAACTTTTTTGTGCTTGCAAACTTCTTTGTTCTTCCCTCAGCCTTTTTAAGTGTGACCTGCTTCCTGCAGAAAGTGAACAGTATGTACACCCTAAAAGCACCCCAAACCCACCAGTTTCTTGGGCTTCTCTTTGCTTTCTACATCTTGTGCTGTCCATTCTCTTTTTGAGAAAATCTGTCTCTTTGCTTCCTTAGGATACCTGATTGTTGATTGTTGCTGTCAAACTCACATGGCTAACCTCAGGTCTCACTTTGGACAGATGGCTGAGATCCGACGAAAGCTTGTTATTGTTGGTGATGGTGCCTGTGGCAAGACCTGCCTATTGATGTAAGAGCCTCACAACCATCTGCTCCCAGAGAAAAGACGCTAGTGTGTTGTTATCTCTGAAATCTAACTATGGCTAACTGATGACGTGATGTTTAGTGTGTTCTCCAAGGGCACATTCCCTGAGGTTTGCATATCCCCTTTGGAAGCCATCCCTTCTGCAGCTGCTTTCGACCTGCTTTCATATATCGCTGTGGCCTTGATGTCGTGTTGAATACCTTGTTTATACTCCTGCCATACAACCGCTGTAACGCCCCCAGTACTGAATCCAAGATGGCTGATACTCCTCGTCTCTAACAGGTTTACGTGCCAACTGTCTTCGAAAACTACGTTGCAGACGTCGAAGTCGATGGAAAACACGTCGAACTCGCTCTTTGGGATACGGCTGGACAGGAGGACTACGATCGTCTTCGCCCATTGTCCTACCCAGACTCCCACGTGATTCTCATCTGCTTCGCTATTGATTCCCCAGACTCTCTGGATAACGTTCAGGAGAAAGTGAGATTGTCTCGACTATTTTATTGAGGGTCGTTACTAAGATAAATGCAGTGGATTTCTGAAGTTCTTCACTTCTGCTCTGGACACCCCATCATCCTTGTTGGATGCAAGAAAGATCTTCGCCACGACCCTCGCACCAACGAGGAATTGCACAAGACTTCTCAGAAGCCAGTCAGCCCTGAGCAGGTGAGTTTAGGTTCCATATCGTTGCTTTTGTGGCTTAGTACTAACATGCTGTTCAGGGAGAAGAGATTCGCAAGAAGATTGGTGCTTACAAATACCTCGAATGCTCTGCCAGAACTGGCGAGGGCGTCCGTGAGGTCTTCGAATGCGCCACCCGTGCTGCTCTCTTGGCCAAGACCAAGGAAAAGAAGAAAATCTGCAAAATCTTGTAAATCTGGTTACGATTGCTCTGGATCGCCATTTGCATTGGCTCCCTGAAGGGACAAGCTTCACGGCAGCTGGAAATCGTCGCGCCTGGATAGATTTTTTTCGTGGTTCATTCTCACACATGCATTGAGGCCTTGCGGATAGTTGCCGTCACTGGCCAGGGTGCTCAATGCGATTGAACTGACTGAAACCTGGTCGATATTTTCTTTTTCATTGCGGAATATGTCTCTAGAGATGTTCTTTTAATTGGTATCAGGCCCTGGTTTCAATTTGTCGGTTGTTCGGCTCATGATTTCCCCAGCTGTGCAATCGTGTTACCGCAGGACCCCGAGTGCTTTTTCGCCACTGGTATTTTCCAAGAAGACTGCGATAAGTGAGGCGACCATGTTTTCCTCTTTCTGTGTTTTGACTCTGGGTTTGCTCGGCTCAAATCGTGTCTCGACAAAAAACGAAGGCACAGTTTACAATTGGGAAACAAGGTTTGTTATGGCTTATACTCGCTCCTCAACTCTGTGCATCGCAGTCGTTATCCAACAGATTTGGCGTCGTATTTGCTCTCCTGTCATGTCCACCAGTCTAGGAACTCTGTGATTACCACTTATTTCTCGGCCATTTCATGCCTCAAGTTTTTTCCCTTAATAATACATGCATCAGAAGAGTACACTTCCCTTTTAGGCCATGCCTTTCTTCTAGCTACGATTCCCCAAGTCAATTTGTGTTTCTGGTCGTCCATACCCTTTGATGCTGTCCTCCCCGGTTTGTATCTTGCTATTGATTCTTCTCCCCAAGATTGTTATTTGGTCTGCTTTGTGTCGGTGCTTCATTCCTTTTATCCCACGAGGTGTATTACTTCCTTTTCTTATCTGGCGTATGCAATAGTGAGTAATACTGTCCTTTTTCTCAGTTGCTTCTGGCTCCAACTCTTTTCTCTCCAATCTCAGGCTTTGTGGAGTCGTCGATGACAATAGTCCCCTGGCGGGCTGCCCGATCACGTAGTGAAACAGAGACCCTATTGAGGCTTCATTGGTGAGTATCTGAAGTGCCTGAAGCAGTGCCATGCTTTTCGGGTAGACCATGCGTCCCATTACGTGTACAGTAGTTACTCCGCCAACCTCAATTTCGAAGCCCAGCCAGTCGGAAAGGTTTCGGCCTTCCAGGAAACACTCCCATAACTATAGTACCTATCCAGAGCTGTGGGGAGATATCGGAGAAAGCACAGTGATCGGGCTGGCTCCCCCATTATCCTTACTGTCTTGGCTTGGTGGGCAAACAATCACTCAGTGCAAAGTAGTTATCAGTAACCGAATTCGCTGCTTTGAGCCTCAAGGAATGAAGAGCGATGCTTCAATAAAAAGCCGAAGAGTTTCGCATTGCCAAGCGCACTTTGGCACATCTTTTTGTAACTACATGATGGAAATGGGCAGTTAGTGACGGGAGGTTGACTGGTCGTTTGCATTACTCGAACGAGGGATGTAACTACATCTATGTAAGTGTACAGTAGTTACAATAGCTTATATCCACATCACCAACAAGCTCCCTCGTTTTTTCCTTCTGTTTGCTTTATTTGCTCGATCACTCGCGCATAGGAGATAGGTTTGCGAGCGGGCAATTCAAGTGCAAACGTCTCATCATTTGTGGAGATATCATACGACTCCACTGCAAGATCAGAAACGCACTTGTTGTTGTATGATGATATGATCTGCACAGATCCAAAACGTTGAGAACCTCGGATCAGGAACGTGGCGCGGTTGTCGGAGAGCCTATCAGACCGCTCCAAAAGGGGATGCGAAAAACGTTTGACGGTCAGGGTTTGAAGTTAGTCTGAGCTCTCCATTTTCGCTCTCTCTTTGTTCATGCAATCTTTCTTCAGGTCGACTGGATGATTTGGTGTTTCTGAGAATGGAGTCTTTTCTGCGACCCAAGTATGTACATATATGATTTTTTCAAACGCAGGTGTCCTGCCCCAAGGGAAAGGTTTGTATCCAGATTAAACACTTTTAGGATGCTTGAGTTTCGCTTGAATTGGTCACTGGCACTACAGTTGGAGGCCAAAAGATCAGAACTCGCAAAGCATACCGGACTTACAGGCTATACCCACATACATAATTCGGAATCATATATCTACGCTGGTCGCGGGATCCTTGTCGTGAGGAAAGGAACAAAAGCACGGAGGCCCAGTTCATAGCCACGGCGACAGATTAGGATATAGCTATAGTTATCATGATTGACGCAAACACGTTGTCCTTGATTTAACTGAGTAACGGTCCTATATACTCCGTTTTCTTCCCGTTCCAACTTGAATATCCCTCCAAGGGCTTCCATTGCACCAGAAACCGGTCTGCTATCGGAAGCACAAGCTTTCCCGATAGACTCAGGGTCGTAACGCGAGCCCAGGACTCGATAAAAATGGTTCGGAGATACTTTCTCTCTTTACTGCGACGCCATTTTCCGGGCCTCTTTTCGAAAGGTGGCGGTGGGTTGAGCGCGAATAACCAGTTGAAGAGGCGCAGAAGCCTGGCAGCAACGATTACACAGACTGCTATTCCTGGTCCGTTGGCCAAGATCAAGTCTGGATAAACTGTGGAGCACGATTGCGCGGAACCTGGACGTAGTTGGTCTGGATGTCTGCCCCGGAGCAGCAAGGAACACGCCCAGAGGCAGCGAAGAGTCGAGAAGGGGGCAGTTAGGAAGCTCTGATGCACTTTTCTTGCACGAGGAACGGTGATGATCGCATACCCCGTTTGAGAATTCGCGGCGAGAGCAGGTAAAAGGTAATGGTCTCCTTGGTCCGAACGCTTTCTCGAACCTGACGGGGCACCTTTTCTTTCCTTTGGAAGATTGTGGAAATGCTCGCGCTCAAACTCGGCTGCTTTCCTCGCACTGAATGAGTCCCCAGAACTGACGAGATAGGTGCGTTGTGTGTATAGCGCGGGGTCCAGGCGCGTGTGTCTCAACATGGAGAGCATCTCCTCTGTATGACCGCCGCTTCCGAGGACAACCAAGAGATGGATTGCACGACGGGCCTTGCCATGTTTTACTGAAGCATTCTTTAGGCGTATCAAATGGATCTATATAGCTTTAGACATCAAATAACGCGTACAGATTTGGGGCTGTTTATAAACAGAAAACAAAAAGAGGTCGTTCACATACCAGGAGGAGAGTAAAAAGTATCGCGAGAGTAGCAATCGCGAGAACAGCTGTCGCTGTCGCCGCCGAACCCAGCATCGGTAACTAGCAAGTCAAAGGACTATTCCAGCAAAGTGCCAGAGGCAAAGATGGACGGGTTCTTTCGTTTCTCGTCTTGTCTTCGTCAAAAAGGATCAGGCATTGTTAGGTGCAGGATGCGTTGAAGCAGTGTTTGTAGAGTTTATGGATTTTTCTTCAGTTGCATAACCAAGGCGAACCCAATGCTCAAGAGTGATGTGATTATTGTTGGGAAATAACTAACTAGTTAATCAAAGTGTTTTGCGTGTCTAAGGAACAGCATTCGATCGAGTGTTAAAACGCGGCTTAGCAAGGTGTTCCTCGTTGACAAGCTTTCCGCCCTAACCAGTTAACTAGCTAGCTTTCCGCCCCAGTTAGTTGACTAGTTAACTAGTTAAGTTAGTTAACGAACTGAGAAAAACTTGGACTCTTTCTGTTTTGTTTGTTCACTTACATACTCTGTACACACCCCTCCTCCTCTGCAACCCTTTGTCTTCGCTCCCGGGTTGCCCATGGCATCCTTCTTTCGGAAGCGTCTTCGATGCTTCTATTGCGGTGCTCGTTCGACGCAGTCGCAGAAGGGCGCCATCCGTCAATGGCAGTGCCGCGAATGCCAGGCAGTAAACCATCTCGACGAGGTAGGCTTTTTCTTCAACCCCACGCTGCGGCTTTTAAAACGTTCGTGAGTCGAGGATAGGAAGCTGATTCGAATACTGTACTCGCATAGAATGGTGAAATAACGGATCCTCCCGCTACGGAAGCGTCTCTCGAATCTCGACAACCTCAATACGCCCAACCTCTTTCCCGGCCCCAAGCAGATCGGTCCTCGGATCCCTCGATATTCTGCTCAACATGTCTCAAGAACCAATATCTCTTAACGCAGACTTTGGCGTCCTATCTTCCTCCGCAGTCACATCCAGAATACGACGTCTATGAAGCTTCCTACCCTGCCTACCGAAAAAGTCTGGAGGAGCGGTATCCTCAAGTATGTGAGATTTGTGAGCCAAAGGTGATTGCGCGAATCAAGCAGGCGGGATACGCAGCAAAAGCAGACCATCTACGGCGGATGATGGATCAAAGCCGAGGCGGGAGAACCGTACGGAATAAACACAAATGGAGATGGCGGAGCCTTTTTGTGTCGACAGGTGCTGTGGCATTTTGGGCGAGTGTTGCTGGCCAACTATCCTGGAACGTCATGGGATGCATGGCCGATGCTGCTACTCCTAATGCTTCTCCGGTATCTGCGAATCGACAGCAAGTACGTCTCTCGAGCTCTCTCCTTCAGTCTTGTTTGGACGAGGGCCGCCAGCATGGGCGAATGTCGAGTGAATGCGGATTGGCCTTGCAACCCTACGCAGGCCTGGCGCTGGTTCTAGGTATTTTCTCGCTCTGGTGGAATCCAAAACTCCGCTACAAGGTCGACGGACGGTCAGGACGCATCAGCGGAGTGCGCGAGTATTATCGGATCCAAATCATCACCCTTGTTGTGAGATTCGTTGCCTGGACTGTGTTACAGGATACTTCCATAACTGGTCTTAATCCGAACCTGGCTCCGGCTATTCACATTTTCATGGCACTCTTCACATTGATTGTGAGTTCTCTTTCGCCTTTATCTTTTCCTCTCTTCGTTCATGACCGTTTTAGATTGCTGATATCCTCCAGACTACGATTACTTCTAGAACTGCAATTCGATTTTCTCTAAAACCTCTAGTTTCGTGGAATGACAACGTAGAGCCCTTAATACCCAAGCCAGATGGCACCACGGATGCCCTCACACAGAGTCTCTCAAATCCACAAACATCTGATTTCGGCCCAGGCCACAGGATTCCCCGATTTCCAATCGCGAATCTCGCCCCGGCGCGTATTTCAAACCCTAAACCATACATTCCTCCAACACCGCCTCTAGATCCGGCTGCCGATTCTGACGCTATGGATTGGACTCCATCCCAGCAGACGTTACAACGAACTTTTCATATTACTCGCAACCAGCTAGAGCCAGTTCCCGCAGCGCCATCTCCGTTCCAAGGCCAACTCCCTCCTGCCCCTAGACCACCTTCTTGGCAGCTGCGCAACCCTGCACCTCAACCTTTGGCAAAACCGGCCCCGGACATACCCAACCCATTCCGCACTGCTCCCACCTTACAGCCGACGTCGAGCATACCCCAAATAAACCAAAATGCGACGAGATCATCCGGTATGATAATGGCACCCCCACGATTCTTCCCTCAGAGTGATCTTCGAGCAGAAACCGGCTTGGAAAGTTTGTTTGATAAGGCGTTTTCAATTGCAGATAGCCCGACAAGGACTGGGAGACGCCCGAGATCTAGAGTGGTCGACCGTGACTTGGTGATCAACAAGCCACTTCATATCTTGAAGATACTCCTCTTAGCCGTTTGCCTAACGCTATGGGCTGGATCCCAAACTTTTGCGCTGCCGAGAAATACTGTAGAAACACTTGTGTTGGGCCTCAGTTTCCTTGTGGTCGGTTTCTCTCTTCTTGAGTTATTGATGCGGCCCATGGTTCATTGGAAAATGATTGATATCTTCTTGTCATTGGCCGAATTAATTGCCTGTGTTTATTTTGCCTTGGTTCGCGCTGGACAGCTTGGAGACCAAACGACGCTCGACAATGCTGGGATCTATCTAGTGGCCTTTCTAGCAGGACAAGAAATGTTTGGCCTACGATTCACGTTTGGCTATACAAAACCTGCAGTCGCGGCGGCTCGAGTGTCAGCCAAGCAGGAACTCAAACGGCCAATTTCGCCTCCTTTAATGTCACTCTCCCTTTCCGATACAGGCGGGGACAAGACTCCAACCCGGTCATCGTTTATTTCACATCCAGCGCAGATCAGCAATGGTTACCAATCCCCCGCGAAAAAACAGAATCAAAGCTTCAATCAGGCTAGCATTCTTCATCCCTTGAATCAAAATCCAAGCATGCTCAATATGCAGAGTTCCTTTGATGCGCTCCCGAAACTTGACTACCCGCCGTCCCTTCCAAATTCTTTCTCCACCATAACTCAATTACAGCAACCGCAACAGCAACTCTCGTCATCCTTTACAGAGCGTTTTATGTCGCCGGCATCGACAGTGTCTGTATCGTCTACAGATTATGCGTCCACTATATCTGAACCTCCGTCCCCTTTGGTGTCGGCTCGCCATCGAACGCCAGGTCCGTCGATAACTAGCCTCAGTCTCGATGATAGCCCGGCGCCGGTGAGGAATGCCGCACCACTCCCGCGCTATTCGCTACGAAACCGTCGGCGTTGATAACTTGGTTGATTACGGCTTAAGAGAAGCAACATGCCCACAACTTCCGACTCTCTTTTCCTTCTCCTTTTGAGCTCAACTTTCCCACTCTTTTACTCCTTGACATCTTGATTATGCCCTGTGATGACTTAGACTGATATTATGGTTATGGTGTAAATTCGTTTCAGCATTTGGAATACTCGGCGGGTTTAATGGTTTGCGATGGCAGGCTGTGTCTGCTTCTCTATCATTTCGGTCGGTATATCTTTCGATGGTCTGGAATGGCTTCAATACTTGGGTTTTATGGCGTCTTGTCCCGTCAACTGCCAGCGTGGCAATCTTATGCAATGATTCCCTTTTCATATGAACATGGTTCGTGATTTCAGTGTTACAAGATCTATTTGATGAAATCCATATCAATTACTATTTTCCAATGCGCGTTTCCAGCTCCAAGTGCCCGCACAAAAAAAAAAAATCATAGTAGTCAACACCATGCCTTGTGCATGTCACATCCGACCCTCTGCGACAAAGGGGCTAAACAGGACTGTCGACAAAAACTTTTTCATCGCTGGAACACACAATGTTTGCACATAATCAACACGCTTGTCCACAAACGGCAGATACGAACATTGTCCGTTAACATGAAACGTGCTAGGGACCATTTTTTTTATGCGGAAAATACCTTGAGCGGAGATTCACTAAGTGAAACTCCGTTACTTCTTGCTCCTCTGGACAATCGTGGGGGACTGTTGGCATACGTATTTCTCCAAGTCAGAAATGATTCCAGGAATCCAGAAATGTCCAGGACGGAGAGCTAGTTAACTAACTAGTTATCGCTGCTTGGCTGCGATCCAGGCCTTTTTCTTCCCGCTCGACTGCGACAAGTCACCCGTAGAGACCTTCAAAGAATAACAAAACAAGCCAGCACATATCTCCATTATTTTATGGAGTAACTAACTACTAGTTATGTGTAAGTTTGTTCATTATTGGGGCCCGTGCAAGGAGTTGTTCTCCCACAGACCGCCGGCACGGGTCCTTAGCACAGTCTCTCCCTCTTCTCACTGGAACGCACGACGGCTGGGGGGAAATGAAAAGGATGATTTTGGTGTACAGGCTGTATACATGCATCTATATTGGCTGACCTGATACCATTCTCCTTTTTCCTATTCTCCCTTCCTTCTCGCACCGGTGTCCCTGGTCTTTCTGGGTTCAATGGAACCTCTGCGCTGTGCTCTGATGCCTCCGACTTGGTTCACCAGACAATCTCTTCAGTTGTCGCGATATGGCTGGCTTTTTGCAAGTGCTAGAAGAAACTCGCCATCTCTTTTCCCGAAAGGATCATGAAGAATCCGGTGACCCTTGCCAGTCCAACGAGGGTGAAGGCATCTGCATATCGAAAAAGAAATGTATGAGCTTGGGGATGAATGACTTGCCCGATGTCTTTTCTTGAGAGAGGTAGCTGAATTCATTCTTCTCTAAAAGGTCCTGGCATTTCGACGAAGAATCTGTGCCCGAATGACCGGGGAGATGTCCAAGTGAGCTTCACGCTTCCCTTGAAATACCACGCTCGCTCCGTTTGTGAAGCATAGTATTGGACTGACTTTGTCGAGCAGTGTTGTCTTATTCGACAATGCACTGTAGCCGAAGGTCAAGGATTCTGCAGAAATATAAAGGACAATGGCTGTCCTGGTGGCAAGTTCTTTCCGGGCACCGAGTCGGTAAGATATGTCTTTCCTCTCGACTCGCAAAGGGAAGATGGAGAAGAAGAACCAAACAGCTGACTATGGATGATTAGCCTTGGCCATGCCCTGGCCCAGATGATATCCAGTGTTGTGTCAAGAAGGAAGATATAATGTCCGCTGGACCCATCCCTATGGAAACCATCGAAGATCCCACGATGACGATGACCCAAACGCCCTGGGAATCCGTAACGGAGACTTTTCCCTTCATACCACCACCTGCAGGCGATTTCACACCGTTTGAGCCTATGATCTTGCCCTCGTCTGAACCTATATTTTCTGCACCTGTTTCAACTATTCAGGTCACACTACCGCCAGAATATACGTCCACTTCCTCCACTTCCTCCCTTTTCTCCTCTTCTTCAATCCCACAAACCGAATCCTCAGTTTCCTCACCCACGTCTCGTTCCACTCCTGAACCAGCCTCGTCCAACTCCAACCTCAGATTATCCGACACCCAAATCGGCGGTATCGCAGCTGGCTCTGTTGTCGCCGGAATTTCCCTTGCCTTCCTCGTAATATTCCTCCTCATGCGCCGCGCCCGGTCAAAATACAACAAGAAGATCGCGCGGCAAAGTGCATTCTATCAAAACATGCCCCCCGAAATGCCTGATTCCAGTGGTGGCCCTGGCAGATTTATCTCCAAAGCCTTCTTACAACCAGCACCACCACCCTTAAACGCTGCCACGATCGGAGCAACGAAGGCGAGACCGGATATGGGAATGGGAATGGGCATCATGATGTATGACGACGATAAGGATATGCTGGTGAATGGTACTGGAGATTCTCTTACCATGGCAACTGGAAGTGATGGCCAAAGATATGAACTGGACTCTTGGTCGGCATATCGAAATTATCGACCCCAGGAACCGCGCCTTGCCGTGGTGGTGGCTGAGCTGGATGGCTCTCCGATATCGAAAGAGGAAAAATACTGACAGTAAGTGTGGGCGGGCAGAAGACCATTCTTTCAATCTACTTTGAAGAAAACGATTGTGTTGTCTTTCGCTTCTACTGGTTTGGTTGTAAAAAGAACGGCGCGCTTGCCTGGGAATTCCTTGTCCTTCAATGCATATAATTCAAGAATCCTCTTTATACCCCTTTTTTGTATGTAGTGGGGCTTTTCTAATTGGAGAGACTTGGTCAATTTTAAGATTAGGAGCATATATCGAATCTCTCATTGCCTATTCTAGAGGGCGATACTTACTGATAATTATTACTCTACGATCTATCGGCATTCGCAGGACATTAGAGAAGTGGATTGATCGAACATTAGGTATTAAATAGAAGTCCGTTTCTTATTTCGAAGCTTCAGTTTCTAACATTTCCTATTTTCAACCTTGTCTAATCCCAAAAAGTAGAGTAGATTGCAACCCGAGAGGGAGTACCTGTATGGTGCAAACAGGAATATATCAGCGTTTATATAAATTCCAAAAATGAGCAATGAATCTCCCAAGAGGCTAACTGATTTTTCTGAATGCTAAAGGTACTATGAGGCCTGTGATATGGCTATCAAACCGATCATTTGGTTTACTATGATTGCTGCGGCTGTGGAGGTATGCCCGTGGGATGCGTTGGAATAGTCCTGGACAAACGTGGAAGAAGATTCTTCGCTGTTTCCCTGGCATTTTGGGCCATCAATGCATCGATGATAACCAACGCTGCCATAGATTCGACAATAGGCACTGCGCGCGGGACAACGCATGGGTCATGACGTCCCTTGGCTTCGAGAACGCCTTCTTCGAAAGCATAAGTTGCTGTGGTTTGAGCCTGGCCGATGGTCGCTGCTGGTTTGAATGCCACACGGAAGTATATTGACGCACCATTGGAAATCCCACCCTGGATACCGCCGGAGTTATTCGTCTTGGTAGTAAGGCGCTTAGCGCTTGATGCTGCTGTTGTTGTGTCCTTTCCATCTCTTACTTCTTCGCCTGTGACGACAAACGGGTCGTTGTGGATTGACCCTGGCACTTCGCAACCTGCAAAGCCTGACCCGATTTCGAACCCCTTGGTGGCAGGGATGCTAAGCATAGCATGCGCAAGTTTAGCTTCGAGTTTATCGAAGCAGGGCTCACCCAGACCAACAGGAACATTCCGAACGACACAAGTCACTGTTCCTCCAATGCTGTCGTGATTGTCCCGAAAGTGCTCAATCATTTTTGTCATGCGCCGGGCTGCTTCGGTATCAGGGCACCTGATTGGAACGAATGAATCTACTACCTGTCTATCGATCGTTTCGAGGAGTTTCAGGAATTCGGGATTCGTAGAGGCACTGGGATTTTCGGGAGTAGGAGGGAAAAGGTGCTCATTCCCAACGGAGGAGACAAATGCGACAATTTCAACACCATGGGAGAGCCGAAGATATTTTTCAGCTATTGCGCCGGCAGCAACACGACCTAAAGTGCGAATTAGTAGACCACCCTTGTAGCGTATGGGGGACAATGGAGGGCGCCATCGGCCTACCTATAGTTTCCCTGGCGCTACTTCGCCCACCGCCACTACTGGCTTTGACCCCATATTTCTCCAGATACGTAAAGTCCGCATGACTAGGTCGTGGATACATATCCATAGTCTTGTTTCCGTAATCCTTCGGTCTCTGATCCTCATTTTTCACGATCATGCCGATTGGGGTTCCTAGCGTAATTCCGAACTCAGTTCCGGATTGGATTTCCACTCGATCTTTCTCATCCCTTGGTGTCGTTAGGGCGCTTTGACCGGGTCTTCTGCGTGTCATCTGAGGCTGGATATCCTGTTCTGTGAGTTCCATTCCAGGTGGACACCCGTCGACAATGCAGCCGACCGAGCGGCAGTGGGATTCGCCATAGCTGTAGAATATCAGAATCACAGGTCCGATGAGCCGAGCGAGAAGTAAATGCATACGTGGTGACCCTGAAGTGCTCTCCAAAAGTTGACATAGTGTGCGGCGGGGCAGCTCTTTTTTTTTAGGCAAGGATATCAGGAGCTTGAACCAGATTGAACCAGAAGAACTATAGTTACCCTTCTCCGGCCAACTAGTTAAAAAGTAAAGGAGCACCTTTACCCTCAGGTCAAATTTTTTATTAGAAGAAGCTAATTGAATGATTCCCTGCTGGTTCTGCAACAAAGAGAAAAGTCGATTCACTCCCTTTCTTCCCCGTTGAGCTTTGGGTGGGCGGGGGAGCTCCGATATCGAAGGTGACAATGAGTCAGCATCGGAGCCTTTCTAAAATAGGACTAGCTTCCGCTGCCCGTCACTGGACCATCGGAAACCCACGCGCCGCCCAGCCAAAGATCTCCGCCCGGCTGGAATTCCACCCTACACTCCCAGCCCCGCTCCTCTCACCCCGGATCAATGCTTCCGCTACGCCAGGCGCATTGGTCTTCACTCTCAAAAGCGTCAACAGGATGTGCGTCCCGGCTGCAAGTATCGCGAATTCATCTGCTCAAGCAGCGGTTCTTTCACAGACCCCATCAACCCTCCGAATTTCCCTTGCTCGTTAGCCAGCCGACCGCCGAACACCAGATCTACCAATCCTTCAGCACCGATCCATATGTCAACCTTTCAATCGAAAACTTCCTTTACAAAAACACCCCGAACGACTCGAAAGTCCTTTTCCTATACGTGAACCGTCCCACTGTTGTCGTCGGCAGAAATCAAAACCCATGGCTTGAGACGAACCTGCACCTCCTCAGCCGCGATCAGTCTTTGAAAAATGACACGGAAAACTCGAAGAACCCTATCGTCCTACTGCGGCGCAGATCTGGTGGCGGAGCTGTGTTCCATGACGAAGGAAACCTGAATTTCAGCGTGATATGTCCCAAACCGATATTCCATCGCGACAAACATGCTGAAATGGTCGTTCGGGCTCTTCATAAACTCGGAGCCGTTAATACAAGTGTCAATGCTCGCCATGATATTGTCATGAGCCAAGACTCGTTGCGTCCGCCTCCGAAGAAGGTGGTCCCTGTGGACACCGACGACGTGGAGAGCCCGCCGGTTGAGACGACACCCCAGGCGGTCAAGATTTCTGGATCAGCGTACAAGCTGTCTAGATTCAGGGCACTACACCATGGCACGTGTTTGGTTGATTCTCCGAATTTAGCATCCATTGGCTCCTTTTTAAGGTCCCCTGCGCGGCCTTACCTCCGTGCAAAGGGCGTTGAAAGTGTGAGGTCTCCAATTGGCAATATATCGTCGACTGTCGGTAGTCTCCCGGGAACATACTTAATGCAATCGTTAGTTTCCAGAATCATGGAGGAGTTTGCCTTGCTCTATGACGTTGATACCGAAGCATTGCTCAGCGCTCAGAATCTACACGATGAATCCGGCTTTCGGTCTGGCAACAATTGGGTGGTGGGTGCCGTTACTGACAGCAACGGGATGGGAATAACAGAAATTGAAGAAGACATCCGCGAGTTCCAGGTACGTTGCATGTTCCCCAGGTTTATTCCTCATTCTAGGAGCAAAATGCTGAGAACTCATGCTCCCCGAAAAGTCGCTAGATTGGACATACAAGCAATGCCCCCAGTTCACATTCTCTACTCATCCAACGGAAGAAGACCCACGGCTAAGACCAGACCTGCCATCTCATTTACCAACTTCGGTATGTGTACTTTCCCTACCTCTGGCTGTTCCATCTCGTACCAGAGACTAACTATGTCATTCTTTTCCTACCTGTTATCTCAATACAGACACGCGTCTTCTTCTGCTTAAAAGCTGGAGAAATAATTGAATCTCACATTTCCATGTCCGACGATCCCGATACAGTACAATTTCAGTCCCAGCGGGTCCATGAAATCCTCCATCGGAGGCCACTCCATGAGATTGTAGACTGGAGCGTTGCGCTTAATGGCGTTGCTGATGCATTCAACTCGCCACACGATGTGTCAGGCCTTGCTCGATGGCTCAACAGCAAACTTGGCCGTTGATGTGTTGGCAGCGCTGAGAGGTATCTTTCGCTCCCGTCTCTCCCGTCGAATGGGCCCGCTCTATATCGCATATTTTATACAAGCACGTACGGTGTAAAATTACCATCCCCTCCTGTTCGGGCGTGCATATGCATCTGCACCTACCAGGGCTAGGGTAGGCCACTTGGTTTGCGGTATTTTCCCTCACTCCTCCCGTCTCTAGACCCGTTTCGCAACATTGAAAACACTCAAGACACGTAGAAGGTACACGCAATATCATTCCAAGTTAGACATATCTAGAAACGAATGGTCCGATTCCCCTATCCAAGTGTGCGTCTCTCCAACACTGAGCAATTCTTGTTAATTTTTTTTTTTTTTTTTTTTTTTGCTGCCGATCATTCTGACCCCAGAACCTTGGCATATGGCATTGAAAATCTTGACCCACAGGCAAGGGCACAGTGCGGGAGGCAAACCCTGATTCACAAGACTCTCAAGCTGCTGGGGAAAAGCGGATAAAGGCCGTGGCATATATCCAAACATATACATACAGACGAAATCGGTAAAAATCAAAACCAGAAGTGCCACCCCATTTTACACCCTCCCTAGTATCCCATGCCATGCTAAAGCCAATTCACGCAGATTACCAAAAAGTCAATCGCCTGTCCCTGATTTCCCTCAATTCTCGTCAGTCGCATTAGTTGCTGTGTTTGGGCGAGTAGCATCTTTGGTCGCATCTCGCGAAGGATCATCACCGTCGTTGTCGTCATCGAGGCCATCTTCATCCCCTACATTGACGACTCGGAGTTTCTCCTTTGGTACAGTAAATGTTACTTGTACAACCCGGCCTTGCGCAGCTGCTTCCACGTCCCAATCTTCATCATCGTCATCGTATCCCATCAAAGCAGGTGTATCCACGCTCCTCCCACTACCAGTGCCGCTATCCAGCGATAAAGTACCATCATAGGTTTCCCTCCGGAACAATGTGGATCGCTCAGCGGAGGCACGGTTGACATCCCAGTCCTTTGCGCCTTTCTTGCGTCTTAAAACAGAAGAGCTGGTGCTCACAGCTCTTCGCGGCAGCTTTGCGCTCGCGTCCGAATTGGCGGATCCGTGGTCTTGGGCGCTATGGAAACTTTTTGTCGGGCTAGAACTCATACTGCGCTCCATGTTCAAGGCGGGATCCGAACATGAAGCGTCAGATTTGGAGTTTTCAGGCTTTTTGACCAGACTAAGGGCACGACGGACAGATCCCACCCATTCTAATGCCTTGTTTTTATTTTGTACCAGTGGATCTTTCCTCTCTGAAGGAAGCAAAGAGCTGGACCCGACGCCAAGCAGCGGGCTGCCCCTTTTCTGCCCGGAGTTTTCAAAAGCAAATATATCTTCCGAACATTGCGGTATGAGCGTCAGCTCATCCTGCAGCAAGTGCGGTGGGGGATATCCACGACCGTAGTTTCGCAAGGGTAGGGTAGGACTTGTTTCGGTTTGCCTGGTGCCTAATGGAATAACTTGGCGTGGTCGGAATGAGGGCATTTGGGCCGTTCCCTGGTCTAATCCTATTGAATTCGTTCGATATGATGACGTTGATATTGAGTGTCCCGATGATTCGGAGAGATTAGACAAAGTACGGTCGGTCTTATCGAGCGTTTGAGCGGGCCGGCCGGAAACATCACTCAACCCCATGTCATTGGATCCAAGATTGTGCCTCCATACCAATTTAGGGTCGTTGCCGTTGCGAGACGGCATCATTGGAGGTGGAAGGCAGGCTTTAACAGGCGACGGGGGATCTCTAAAAGGATCTGAAAGTATCGAACTTGTACTATCGCGCTTTGTTCTGCCGGGGATAGTTGGTTCAGCAACAATAGTTTCCAAGTTTTCCTCGTGCTCTTCCCCTTCATCGATCGGATGGATGTTACGAGATGTCGGAGTTCTTCGCAGATCCTCACAGAACGTTTCCTGCTGATACGTTCTCGACTGCATCCCTCTTTTTAATCCTCGACCAGATGTGTCGACTAGCAGCCCTCGTCTCTCTGCGATGGACGCACCGTTCTCATTCCACTTGGCTTCGCTGTTGGAAGCATTGTGCGCATTGAACCCTGCTTGTTTCCTATTCACCTGGACCATGGGTTGATATAACCCACCAGGCACTTCATCAAGACTCACGTGGGGCCGTTCAGCGCCAAGAGCCAAATTTCGAAGTTCCTGTTCACGGACTCTTCTGTGAAGTCTCTTATGGCGCGTTCGGGCGCAGAAGATGATGAGTATGCCAGTAGCGGCAGCAGACAAGCCAATCCCCAGGCCAACGCCCAAGCCAGCTTTTTGTCCGGGAGAGGAAAGAGGCCCTGAAGTATCTTTCGAAGATTCAGCTGTCTTAGGAGGAACGTAGGTCGCGACCCAAGTTTCGGATGTGACGTTGAACAGGTATATTTGTGAGATATCGCGGGCCCTTATATTGGATCGTTTCGAAGATTGCGAAATTTCGTAGCCACCCACGACGGCCATTATACCCCCAGGAAGCATTGCAGCCCCATGACCAAAAATTCCTGTGTCACTATGTAAACCTCCAGTGGAATCTTCAGGAATGGACCAAGACCACTCTCCTGAGCCGCCATAGTCTTCGCCTAGGTGAAGGATTGCAAGTTGTGGCTGGGCAGCCACAGTGACATCTCCCACCCAGCCCCCTAAGATAATGAGTTTATCCCCATCAGGCGCCAGAATTGCAGTGTGGCCTGAACGCGGTTCAATTCCCTGGATGCCCTGATTTTCCATCCGCGCAGGTAGAGGAACACTTGGCGAATCAATAGAAACGTAACTCCAGCTTCGTTCTGGTAGTGAGAAAAGCGCGATTCGTGACATGTTGAGAAAGGCATCATGTGTATGGCCTCCAATAAGAGCGAAGCTCTGTTGCCACAATTGTCGTCCAGACGATGAATTCGAGTGAGTGGGGAGGAGCGGCGTCATACTAAACCCAGCTTCTTCGACTGGTGGGGACAGGTTTGATATGATGGAAGACTCGTATATTTCATCGTTTGGCGATCCCGCTGGGCGTAATGAAACCATCGATCGCGAATAATCAGCTGCAGAGAACCAAGTCTGTGTATTATTATCCACAACTGTGGGACACATTCCGCCAAATACGTAGACGTCCGCAGGTGCCGTCTTTGGAGAGTTGGGAAAGCTGATGGCCGCAGCCAAATAATTTGGTCCTGAGGGCTCCGTCTCCGCATCGCCTTCGCTCTGTTTCAATGGTGACCTTGACCATGTCCCAGTACCATCAGATACCTCGGTCTTGGGGATGAAACTCCAAATCTCAGCCAAAGAAGACTGGCAGTTCCCTGCATAAACAATGGGAAGACCATCATCGTTTGGGATGGGAACGAGGCTTCTGAAGCCATCGTCAGATAGGAAAAGCGGGTTGCTGGCTAAGCTCACGAAACGGGGCGCTGATGCGTCGAATGGGGCAGAGATATTCAGAGCTTGAAACTGCAGCTCACTTGAGCCTGGAGACTTGGGAGAGAGAGCATACGTGAGAGAGTTATTATTCGCCGATGAAGCCCAGATATAGGAAGGATTGTAGGGTAGTTTCAAAACAGCACACCAACCCGACCCGGCAAAAAGCTGGATCAAAGTCCCAGTCCAGATAGCTTTGATCATGACGGTTGCGGAGCAGAACTGTTGCGTCGTCCTTTTATAGAGCGTCACGCCATCTCCATGCAGTATATGGGAGGTGTGATGGTCCTAGGTAGGCTAGACGGATGAACACAGAGGTTCCCAGAAGACAATGAATTTATAAAATGGCCTGGAGCTCCATGAGACGCCTCCACCAATAGCGTTGACTGTCGAATTGAACGAATAGAGCAAAAGCAGCGGGCTATTAGTTAGGGGCGCGGAGAGCAGTTCGACAATTCATCGACAACCAAGGAGTAGGACGGGAATATGCCTATTAACGAAGAAGATTGAAGCGGGGCGTGGAGCAGAGTGTAATCTGCAGATGCAAGCGATGCGCAAACGCTAAATGGTTTTTCTTTGAGCAGATAGCCGCCGGTCCAGCTGCACGGAGTTGCAACATCGTCTTTCGCGTATCAACAATCCAATTGTTTGCCCGTCAACACAAACCAGCCCGGTCGCATTGGAGCCGATGTTGCACGGCAACCAGAACGCCAAGCCCCGAACCTCTTGGTAGTGAGCGGCTCTCGGAGGATCGGATTTATGTAAATCCATGGCATCTTTGAGGTTAGTTATGTAATCCAGCACACTATGACGTAACCACACGCGAACTCTTCTGCTTGGAAGTTGTCCATCTGCTCCAACCCCCCTTCGCTTCATCTGAACGGGTAATCACGCCTTCAAAATTTGACTCAAGATTCCCAATTTCAATCTGTGGTGGCAAAGAGGACTTACGGTACACGCGGATTACGCACCTGAAGGGTACGTTGGTGGCGTGTGTGGTCGTTCTGGCTCAACTTGCCCACCCCCCCTGACAAAATGGTCAGCAATCTTGGTTCTGAAGACCGTCTTCATACCCACCATCAAAAAAGGCCCGCCATCAGCAACAAGTCACTAACTACACCACTCTCGTGGCGCTACCGGTGTACTTATCGCTCTGAGTTCGCCTAATGGGCATAACCTGCTGCTGATGAATATCTTAGAAAGCTCGTCTCACTGACGTCAGCTAGAGTGTCCAATATATCGATCTCGGACGCTTTTTTACCCGATTCCAATTTCCAATAAACCCGTTCTAAATTATCCGAGCCGCGTTAACTAGTTAAAGGGAATGGAAGGTTGTTGTCCCGTTTATGCTTATGCAGCTTCCGTGCCCGTCCGCCCTGAGCATTCAAAATTCCAGCCCGTGCAGAGCGCCGTCCGATGTTTTTATTCTGCCTGGGATTAGGGATGATCAGGTTGTCTTCAAAGTATTCCCTGTCTAACCTTATCGCGCCCTCGTCGTGACCCTTATGCAAGGGCAAGATGTGGTTGTCCACTCAGGTATACACAGAAAAATCCACCTGAGCAAGGAGGATCCTCACTACTGATAGGACAGAATGTGGCATGAATGCAGCAAGTACCTGTACGGGTAACTTGTGGAGTTGGTTCGCCATCCGCAATTTAGGCTGTTCATGCACCCCATTATTTCCAACGATCGCTAAAGAACAGGTGCAAGGCAGTTGAGAGCAGCGCGGCACTGCCAACTATTTTGCATGTGGACTTCTTGGTCCCAAACCCTTTTCTGTCCAATTATCTCTGTTTATCCGTATCTCTCTTCCTTCTTGCAGCCACTAGCTGGCCTTTGAACTTTCCCAGGGCTGAATGTCAGAGGTAACTATGTAGGCAGTACATAACGACATCGAGACCACTATCCTGGATTTTAAACTCGCTGTTGATCTGATTCGTCACGAGACATCCTCGTCTTTGTATCTACAAGGATACCTGACATCTATAAGCCCGGTACATAAAAAGAATGAAAATGTTTTGGAACAACCGTGAAATCCGCTGCCTTGAGCGACTTTAATAATAGGACGACTAGAGGCAAAAGCGCATCCATGCGGAAACGAACGATTCCCAACGCTTAAAGGATGAGAAGCACTTGGCGTTGAGTCCGTGCTTGGAAACTGGGCCCGCCAATTCATTTTGAGTGGCGGCTGAACCGCCAAAAGGAAAACATGGGACAAGGTCAAAACTCAGGCGAGAAGCCCGCTTGCCCCGATCTGGCCTAGCGCCGCCGCACGTCGAACGATTCGGCAGAGCTTCTGTATTTGTGTGACGATTTGTTACAGATCTAACTTAGTTTACTTAATAGCGCGGTTTTGTCATTTACGAGGCTTTTCTCTTTTGCTCTCTAGCGGCGTTTTCTGGATATGGAAACTGAAAAGAAATAGAAAGAAAAGTAACTGTATACTTTGTATATCTGCTGCTCGCTTCTCGAGCGGGCAGTCAGTCAGCTGGAAAGCGAGAACGTGCAAGGCGAGCTGAGGCTGGTTTTTTAGTAAAACCATTCGACCATTATGCGAGTGGCCCCCCAGGCGTTCACTTAACTATATTGTAAACCCTTGCATTTTGTGGAAGACCTTTCTGAGAACATATCGCTCAGGGAGGACGGGCCCCAAGGGGAAACAAAAAGATCTCGGATGAAGAATCAAAATGAAGAGTGGAAGGATGATAGTTAACCTATAAGGTTTCCCCCCCCCATATCTGGTAAGCTGCAACAATTTGCGATTCTGAAAACGCATCCCAATATGGTTCAAGCCTTCAGCGAAGCAGTAGTTAGTTAATTAGAGGAGAGGTAAAAAGATGCCACGGGACGGCGCCACAGATGGACGCCTAGTGGGCGTGGTCTCGGGCTCTTGTAAGTGCGGCGGCGGCGCTGAGACTGGAGAGCAAGGAGCCAAGACAAACGATATCTGGAAATTCTGTTCCAGCGGTTTGGATTCACAAACCCGAGAATGGCTTCTTCGTCACACAGGTCAAATTTAGCGCCATGGAGTCGTATTTCGAAATCCATCAAACGAGACTTCGTACCTGCACCTTGTTTGTGGTTTTCTAGTCCATTCTAGGTTGTTTTCTTTGAGTGAATGGGGGTCCCAAAGCTGTAGAAAATGGATCTTGACAGAACAAGGAGCAATAATCCGTTTGTGTGGTTGAGATAGTTAACCTCAGACGCGATTTGATTTAACAACCCATTGTTCATGGCTCCCGGTGGAGAATAAAAAAGAGGCCACTTTGTTTCAAGTTCTGAAGACTGGAACAGGGGCAGCAACTCATAAAAATAAACCCATGGGTAGGACTCTCGTGCTTCCATTCAGGAAGGACGCTTGTTGGTCTCTCGAAATCAAAGCTTTGCTTGGTGTCCGGGACAGGGATCTGGGAAGGAAATTGTCTTTTTCGCTGGCGAGAAGTTACTTGGTGAAGTCTTGGGAGGTGCTCGGGTCTCTTGACTTGCATACAATAACTATCCCAACCCAAGTTCCTCTGCACTCGCGTTGTTCGGTTCAAAATGGATCTGACGGTTTGCCCCATGGCTTTCAACAATGGTATGCAGCTATTAACTAGTTGGCTATCCATCTCAAGATTCAAACCAAGAGAGATATCTCTCATTCAGGGTGTCAATGTGGGTTATCACTCTCCTTCAGTCTGTCCATACTGGCGAAGTTGTTCTCCTTGCTCTGTAAGTTAACTACTAGCCTGCTAGGTTAACTAGTTAGTGAACTAAACATCGTGAACTTATGCAAGTCACTTTTCTTGGCTTTGTTGATCCTGACTGGTTGCTTTTTTGGTTGGCGCCTGCTCCCAATCTTGAGACAGAATTCATCCTGACAAGTTGAAACAAGTCTAAGCTTCCAAACCCTTCACGCGAAGTTTTATGCTCTTGAAGACAAGTGGAAGATAGACTCATAGAGGATTGAACAACACCTGAATGAAGATTAGAGGGATCCTGTTGCTTATTATTGTTGTGAACAGGGTATTTTGTAGATGTAGGTAACTAACTAGTTATGTAGTTAGAACTCCATAGGTGCAGAACACCAAAGCACACATAACTTTCAAGTGGTGCTTGTTCCTGCCAGCTATTTGATTCTTGCTTTCAGGCAAAGAGAAGTTCACTTTAATCATACAGCATTCCCTCAGGCAGCTCCAGAGAAACAACTGAAGGAAGAGATGTGCCTTCATATAACTAGTTATTGTCCACAGCCCTCACGAAAGTATTTTGAACCCCCTTTTCCTGACAATACATACAATCTAGCTCCCAGATAGCGTTACAGGCCAATACCAGTTTTACTAGCGGGACAAGGATGCGTCTTTCCAGGTCCAGGATGGCCAATCAGGACCAGCCCTGCATTCTCCACCCACCGTACCAACGGACACCGGTAACAGGGTGTAATAACTAACTTACCCCCCCCCCCCCCCCGCCCCCGCCC